>JAYKKI010000010.1:34447500-34660000 GCA_039881145.1 Druceiella hillmani
AATCCAACCTAACCCAAACTAATCCAACCTAACCTAACCTAATCTAACCAAACCTACCCTAACCTAACCCAACACAAACAAACCCAAACTAACCCAACCTAACCTAACCTAACCTAACCCAAACTAGCCCAACCTAACTTAACCTAACCTAACCCAAATTAACATAACCTAACGTAACCCAACCTAGTCCAACCTAACCTAACCTAATCTAACCCAACCAAACCCAAACTAGCCCAACCCAAACTAACATAACCTAACCCAACCTAGCCCAAGCTAGTCCAACCTAACCTAGCCTAACCTAACCCAAACTAACCTAACATAACATAACCGAACATAACCCAACCTAACCTAACATAACCTAACCCAACCTAATCCAAACTAGCCAAATCCAACCTAACCTAACCCAACCCAACCTAACCCAACTAACCCAATCAAACTTAACCCAATCTAACCCAACTTAACCTAACCCAACCTAACCTAACCTGACTTAATCTAACCTAACCTAACCCAGCCCAACCTAAGCAAAACTAAACTAACCTAACCTAACTCAACCCAACCCAACCCAACCGTAACTAAAATAATTTCCGGCCGTGGCTGATGTATTAAAAAAATTGTTTAAGAAATAACTTCCATAAAAAATGTATATTTCCAAAAAAATATTTGTTATAAATATTTCAAAAGAATAAGCAAACTCTTTTGGTTTAATTTAAATAATCAACAATAAATATTGTCAACATTAAACTATTTATTAGTAATAAAATGACAGAATGAATTAAAATATATTTAAATTACTACAAAGTGAAATGAATGCCATAAAATATCCAAAAAAGATATATGCCCTTATACAAATAGACTTTATTGTTTCTTGTATGCTAGCACCATTTAAGCAAAACGTAGTTTAAAAAATAATATTCAATTTTGATATTTAATTGTTGTCATAAATACTTAATAATTCATAACAAATTATCCTTGTAATTGTGTAATAAGTGGTTAGTGATTAAAATAACTGGAAAACATGGTTAAAATCTGTTCCATCGCAAAATAAATCGTCAGGTACAAAAATATTTCAAATTGTTTTTTTATAATAAATAATCATCTGCCGCAGAATTTATTTCCAGGTATATCGTTTTTGATATTCGTATACTTTGATGTGATATCAAAAAAAATGTCGAAATGTTCCTGGTTGTAAAGTGCATTTATACCAAAAATTGTATACTTCTCCTTGCGGAAAAATACTTACCTTTTGGAAATATTTCATCAAAACTCAAATATAATTAATTTAACCCTTTAGATGTGATATAATTATTTAATTATATTACAAGGAAAAAACTTTTAGAAAAGTGTAGTTGCTTTGCAACAACTCTTTTTGTTTTGTTAAATAAATATATTGTCATTTCATTTTAGTTCTTCCTTTACCTTACTACGAAGCGAAGCATTTTCCATAATTCTCAATGAAATTATGGAAGGAATCATCCCAAAAGTATGAAATGTTATTACTTCGTGTTTTCTGGGTAAAATGCGGAAATTATTAAATTATTAGTCTCTATATACTTTTCAAAATTTCTGAAGATGTTTTTGGAAAAGCAAAAAGTTTGCAAAAGGCGCTCGTAATAAACCATGTGTGAAGTTTGATTGATTATTCTATTACTTGCACTTTATCATCTCAGAAAATATTGTCACGTGCAAAGATCTCTCATATCAATATATTTCCCAAGTTACTACAGCATCGTTATAAAAAGAAAATTACTTCTACTTTTCCAAACAAAGTAAAATTAAATAATTTGACTTTCTTTCATATTCCATTCCACAAAAACAAGGAATTGTTAAGAATCTGATATTTGTGTTTCCTCGTTAATATTTGAAATCTTTTACCAAAAATTCTAATGAAATTGCTGTGCTTCTACTCAGTGAAGAAAATATCTAATATGGATATTGTTACACTGACGCTTTGTGAAACAAATTTACCACTAATACTTTCGAATATCCTTTTCATTCAACCCGATGGAAAGCCCAAAAGTAAAATTGGAATGTATTTATTTAAACAGATAGTTATCTTCAAATTAAAAATTTACACTTATTTAGGAATATGTTGTACAATAAGAAAAGTATCCAAACATGGGTGTTATCATATGGTGCTGCATATTTTAATAAAGTAATAATATAATTTGTAAAGTTTAAACTGTCGTTATTTATGCTAATATGAATCTAAAATAATATGTAAAGAATTATTATAATAAAATTGATAAAAATAATATGTTTAGGAAACATTCAACCCATTGTATCGATTTTCACATGACGTAATTTTTAATAACCAATTTTAAATAGGATTTACTAAATAATAGATAAATCTGTCTGCGATAAATGTGACTTAAACATTAAAATTAATATTGTTTATTAATTGCAAGTGGCTATAATTTAAAAAAATAAATAATTTAATGATTAATCTTTCTGAAAATAATCTCATTTTTGATTAAATAGAATTACAGCCCCCTTTTAAAGAAAAACCGCTTTTAAAGAAAATGACCTTGTTTTGATACATATTATTTTAAGTAATATTATTTTTAATTATTTTTATTGTATTTTAACATTCCCCGGTTTTATTCCTTTTATACATCTTGCAATTATGCAAATTTTAAATTAGATTCACTGAAGCGATGGAAGTATTTGAAAGCAATTGGTACTAGAACGAACTTATAAGGTCGAAACAAAGAACAACGAGACGAAAGCTAGAAAAAAACAGTTAACACACTATTATACTGTATGTCGTCTAATTAAATCATAAATATACTATTAGGCTATATACCAGTAAATTATAAGTCATCCAATGTGCGTTGCCTCGTTGTCACTGGTTCCAGGTGCAAATTATGATAAACGGTTTTTTTTCTACTCGAAATCTAATTGACATTTTTAATTTCTAGGAACGCGACATGTCAACGGACGTAATCATTATTTCTTGCTAATGTAATTCGGAATTCCGTAATTCAGATTTCCCGAATATCTGTAATTCAGATTTCCCGGTTATTCAAAACACCACTTGAAAGTGAAAGGAAGTTACACGTACTCTTTAATTTTGATTGTTGATACTGGTCATCTCACAAACAAATTTCGTAAAATATTTTTACTTGCAGTTTCACCTCATAACTGCAAATTAATACGAAAGTGATCATCCGAAATTATTTATATACCTATCGGACGCGTATATATAGGGCCCGCATAAAATTTAAAAGCATAAAGCGCAATTAAGCCTCGGATTGACTACCATCTATGTTATATATTCTTAAACGATTTCAAAACAATATGCAAATATTTTTTGGTCTCGATGGAACTGTTCTCTTTTCATAAATGCACTACAGCTTATGTAAAAACTATGTGAATAAATGCACTACAGCTTATGTGCTTATGTGTATTAATAGCTTCACATTACCCAAGTATAAAAGAGTACATGACATTATTATGATTACACTAAAAACTGCATCCCTTACGCTTTCGAAATCATGCCTTTAACTTAATGACTGCATTGACTCCATTTTTATTCTTTATATTTATTACGTTATCGTAGTGACATTTAAGCTGACATTTATTTAGTAGTAATATAATTTGTATATATAATGTATATTTATTGCAATATTGTATTGGTATTAAAGTGTAGATGATATAAATAAATTAAATAGCCTGCTGACTAAATATTCCTTATAGATATGATATGGTGTCTAATAAACACCATGCAATTATACTGAAACGTGTTTATACATAGTAATAAATTTTAGGACTAAAAAAACTCCTAAAACAATAAATTTTTGAATAAATTACAGCTGTTGAGCTTAACATCATGCTTAAATATTTCGTTTATCCGTTTCAGTCTGAACCACTAAACAACACCGATTATTTTGTATGAGTATGAATGTGTGTGTGTGCATGGCTTCGCATATGGGTGTATGCTATGCGCATACCCTTGCTACATATGTATATTGTATAAATACAAAAAATAACTTTCATGAAATACGATGTTTTATATTTATTTTCTTATATCATTTGTTCCTTTGAGAGCTATTATTTAGTAATTTTCACTACAAAATTTAAGCAATACATTCCTAACATCCATCGTATCCTAGACCAGAGTAAGTTTCATAAGTTATTTATTATATAGGTATGAAATATCTAATTAGTTAAATCAGTACGTATCTTCACTTTGTCATGGCACTGATCCATATCCTGACCCAAAATAACGGGCAAACTTATTTCCAATTGCATTGACTGTAGTTCCACTACGTATTCGTTATTCTCGTGGCATGCTATCAAGACATACACTTTCATTTTAATCACTAAAATTTACGAAAATGAAACCATATTTTTTTTCAATGAAGGAAGTGAAACAGTATATGCTGTAATTATTTTAAAAGCCGTGCCATAATTCACGTCCAAGATCTATGGAAAATTATCCATTTGCTTGCAGGAATGCCAAAAACGCATTCCACATGTCTTCTAGCTCTTATCAAACGATAAATATAAACTGTTTTTTTGTCAAAGTGCATTCCACCAAAACTTCTTATTAAATGTTCATTCAATGCGAAACCTTTATCGTCGATAAGACGTAAGCACATGGCAAGTAACATTTCTATTAAAAATTTGGATGCGAAGGCTTCGGTTTTGTTGGTCGCAAATTAAAATAATCGGTGTGAAAATGCAGAATCACAGTCAATACAATGAAGTTATATATATATATATATATATATATATGTACATATATATATATATATATATATATATATATGTATATACATACATATAAATATATATATATATATATATATATATATATATATATATATATATATATATATATATATATGAATTGGTACTCAACGCTCACTAGGGCTAATACAACATTTGAAAAGAATTATTTAAAATTTGCGCCACTGTTTGATTATTTTCTAACTCGTATATCTTTCCCAGCTATGGTATCAAAAGAGAGGGGAATCAGCCTTTCTTTAACACCGTTATCTATTTGTTCCCATTCTTGAAGTGCATAAGTTCATCTCATAAAACGCTTCATATTTTATGTGCTTCATATTTAAAGCATAATGTAAATCTTTTTACGAACATCCTGAAGCCATATATCTGAGAAAAAAGAATAATTGCATAATATCTAATTATTTCCCAAGTAAAATGGTTCTTGAAAAATTAATATATTTAAACCACAACTGGCGTAAAGGTTTTAAAAAGAGGAAAGATCGAAAGAAATCTAATTCCTTTGCCAGTACATACAAATCCTGTAAATGTTCTGATCAGTTGTCATTCCTGAAGATAGTTATTGTTACAACGGTAGATAAAGAAAGCTGAAAAACTAATGAAAAAAGAAGGAAGTGTGACCTAGAGTTAAAAGGGATCGAAAATGTAATGTGCAGAAGTAGAAAACAAAAAAGAATAAACTACAAGAGAATGAAGTACAGATATTTCAAAATAGGAAAGAATACAAATATTAATTCGTGAAGGAGGAAATGAAACGATGTCGAAAATTAAATGAATGAATTTTTTTATAATGTAAAATTACAAAAGCAGAAAACTCAAATTCCGAGGGTTGTCATTAAACTTTTAGAAAAAATTAAGAAACTGAGACAAAATAATTATTACCAACATTTAGGTTATATAAAAACATATTATCATAAAACGGGGTACTCTTCACGCTCACATGATAATTTTAAACATCAATCACTATCACTGTCTTTAGATATGCAATCGTTAGCGTCCAGCTTGGAACATTGTAAAGAGTTGTATGAATTTTCTAATTATTTAAATATTTTATTTCAACCAAAATATTGTGTGTGTCTAAATAAATAAACAAAAATAAATTACAATCTGTGTTACATACTCATTGTAAATTTACTCACCTAATGCATATAACCAATTTCTATTCAGGGCTAATACTTTCTCTCCTCGTTTTTTTTCAAATCTTTTTCCAATACGTTTAGAAACCAATTTAATGTTGATATTGACATGCGAAAATAATTGTACAATTTCGTTTTATCACTGTTCATTTCAAACTTGAGTGTCCAAAAGGGGCCCAAATTTCTCCAATACACCCAAATTGGATGCACCCAAAATCGTAATCTATACAGATACCGTTAGAAAATAATGGCGGGTGCAACGTCTCGTCCATCTTACACGAAACATTCCAACAAAATGAGTAACGCACCGTATAATGTGAAAGCTTGAATTTTTTACCGTATACAGACAAATCGTATAAGAAAACTTGTTCCTGAAAATCCTAATAGTATGAAAGGCAAGTAACAGATGGTCAACTTGAATATAATCTACTTGCTGACCCAAAAAAATGGAGTTCTTGCGAAAGGATGCTTGTCGATAAGGAAAGATACTTGATAAATGTGTTGTGCAATATTGACGTCGTCGCCTTTACCACTTTTTGAGACACGATATGGCGGTTGGAAAAAATTCTAAAAAAAAGTTATTTTTAGTTGACAACATTAAAAATAAATGGGGTAGACGGAAAATCTGACAAATTTTTATAATATAACACATAGGATACACCAATTTTCGTAATATGTTCGATTTTTTTGTAAGCAATCAAAATAAAAAAACAAACTTTTTCAATCGTTCTATTTTGCTTATTTTTGCAATTAAGCATATTAATTTTACTCAGTGAAGTTTAACAATTGTTCAAAGTATTGTAAATCGGTAGATAAGATTAAACCTAAAAAAGAACTAACTCAATGATTATGTTAACTTATAGGTTTTTTATCGAATGCCTTACAGCTTTTCAATTAACATCCATCGATACGAGTTAAAATTTTAACTTGAATATTTAATTTTGAATTCACTTAAACGGTCACATCAGCGATCTTTTTACTATTTAAAATCCTAATTCAAATTCAAATTCAAAATTACTAATTCAAATGTAAAGTCCTACTTAGTTACAAATTCCATTTCAAATAAATATTACGCTCATTAAGTGGAAAAGCAAAGCATCGGTAATTTCTCGGAATTTTAAGCTTTGCTCTTCTTACTAGTTCTTATCAGTATTCTATTAATTTAGCATATCTCCTTGGAGATAGGGGCATTTCGCATTATTTTTAGTGTCTAGATCCCATTAACGTAAAAAACTGCACATTGAATATTGTGTTTATAACAAAATACATTCCAAGATTAAAAATTTGGAATGTATATGTGAATTTATGTTCCATATTAAAAAAAATATGTTTATTTTTTTCTTTCGTATCAAGGTAGTGGGATGAAGTAAGTTCATTTGGATTCTGTGTAAAAAATTTATATTTTATGTATCACATATGAAATATATCACATATATAATAATATGTATATATATATATATATATATATATATATATATATATATATATATAAATATATTAAAAGTTATTTGCCTTAATTTTAATTTATGTATTCCAGTTTTGTAACACGATTACTCAAATCGTTACTTCAATAGCAGTGATTTTGCACAAATCATAAAATAAAAGCTAGAAGAAAATAGTTTACGGACTATTATATTGTGCGTCATCTAATTAAACCTAAAATTAATTCAATAAAACTAGAATTCTGAAAAATAAGAACTTTTTCTTGTTTACACTTCCAAGGCAGTTATTTTCATTGCATATTTCTGCATTACCATTGATTCCATTCTGATCAAAATCATTACTAACTTTCGTGTTATAACCTTGTTGCACTTACAATCTTCTTATTTCAGCGTTAAAACTGTGAAGTTTTTTCTGTTTTTTATAATTTCAATATTTTTCCTGACAGATTATAAATAAAATTATAATGTATTATCACCGAGGGTTCCAATTTATATTTATAGAAAATGCAAAGGAAACGAAGTTCGAGTCGAGTCATGTTAAGCTATGGGCAATAGATGAATACAAATAATTTTGTGTTTGGAAAATTTACATGTCTATTTATTGTAATTATTTTTAGAAATGATATCAACGATAATAAATTAAATTATTTTTCTTAATTATTACGTTTTAAGTTTAAAATACAAATTCGAGTGTGTGATTTACGGATATTTCTCTTAGTGCAGTGTATAATTTTTAATTCTTTTGGTTCATTTTCTTTTATAATTGATTCAGATATTGACATCTAACTACTTTACATGGAAAATTTGTATTTTATTGCTGAGATACCTTATGTCCCTTTATTTGCTGCAGCTCAGTGATATGATCATTCAAATCTTGATTTCAATAAACGTGATCTCGCACCAATTATAAGCCTTGACTTTGAGTTAAGGTTTTACAATTTATATAGTTAAAGCACCCGCGAAAGCGTTAAACATCTATTGTTTCCTTTATTTGTAATAGTAAGAAAATAATTAAAATATAATTTAGTGAAATTTCTTTACACTCCGTCTATTTATTTTACTAATGTCAGTTTTCCGTCCACACACATTATAATTTTAAATTCCATGATTAACGGTATATTATATTTATATTAGGAAAGTGATTTTCTTAACAAAAAAGGTAAAGATTTAAATTTGTGCACAAGGCCTTAAATTAAACAAATGAATTATTAAATGCCGATAACATTCACAAATATAACATGAATTATGAATAATCATTGTAAAGTAAAATAAAAACCAAAACTATGGTAATTAAACGTATATTAAAAAGATGCATTGATGAAGGAAACAATTGTAGTATCGTACGTAACGCTGACATGATCAGGAACCTTATTTAAATTCTCATTCAACTTTAAATACTTTACCATTTAGCAGAAGGTGATATTATTACGCAACTTTATCAATTTAAAACAAAACCACACTTACATTTCGAATACCATAGAAGTCAGTGTTAATATGAATTCTTAGGGTAAAACAATGTATGAAAACATTAGCTTGTTATATGGTTTCTATTATATTTTCTCATACTCGCTATACTGAAAGGTACTATGTCCAGTAATTATGAGAGATTTACAAATGAGATTAAAGTTTTGAAGTCGACAATTTTAAGCAATCTTACAAACTGTTCAGCACATCTATAAATAATAAAATTTCAGAATTATTAATGTTAGTTCATTTGATTCAAAAATATTTACTTATAATATAATTAGGTAAAATGTCCCCATGGATAATTCACTTTCATTAAATTAGTATAGTTCAAAAATTCGATTATCGACAACGAATGTAGTCTTTTTTACATAGAAAATAATAAGCATTCTCGATATAAAATTTATCGTTTAATTAAACAGCTCAAAAATGAAAAATCTAATTTTCTCGTATAAAATTTTCACCAGTTATTTTGCAGTGGCGTTCAGGGTCGATGGCATAAATATTCAATGAACGTTCGATTCACCAATCGCCGATATGCTCATCGAAGCAATCTGAGATATAATTTTTCCAAATGTACTTGTCGTTCATATACTTGTGAATCGAAACGTGCTTTATACAGGCGTCTATGAATATACCGCTTTCACAGGCAATAATAGTTATTTTCACTTTTGCTCCATCCGAATTTGGTTTTAATTACAAAAAAACAGCAGAGCGGCTATGATATTTTACAACTTGAATTTAATTATTATCACTTACAGAAATTATGTTAAATTGGAGTATATTAAATTTCATGGAATATTCTGAAATATGCCATCTTTGAAATGTATTTTAGACTTGAAAACATTTATATGACGGGTGTCTGAATGATAGTATGGCCGTGAATCATACTATGCAGTAATATATAGTTAGAGATAGAGTTAAGTTAAAGTTAAAGTTAGTTTAATGTTAATAAAACACTTGAGATTTTGGACACAGGTAGAGAATACAGGGGTCGGGAAGGAGTTTAAACGACTAACATCTTATACGTGTCACATTGTAATTAGTAAACAAACTTAAACGATAATTTAGATGGACGTAGAAATTGCAGACATTATGTACGGTTTACGGTACAAATGAAGAAACAATTCTAAAAGCCTGTATCCGTAAATAAATTTAAGTGACAATTATTCTATTGATGTTGCTTTACACTTGATAGTAACGTGTATTACCAATGATGCTTGAGTGTTTTGTTATTTAAAAATTGGGATTTAAATTAAAAGTGATTGAAAAAAAATTTGTTATTACATACCACACGCTCTAAATGAAATTATTTTTTTTCTCATTTGGGACATTTTTGAGGAAACTACTCTCTTAGATATCGGAGTTCTCTTAAAGAGACAATCCTGTGCTTTACGACATATTAATTCAGCGGTAATAACTAGATGGTTAAAGACCAATATTTCAATTCTAAGTAAGTAAGCGAAGTGCTATTAATCTGAATGGCGATTTACTCAACGACTGCGTTGCCGGTTTATATGGGTCTCTTACATATCGATCTTAAGATAGTAGAAACCCGCGTTTAATTTCGTTTTGTTATGTAACAGTGTTTTCGACCCCGGTCCGTTGTATTTTGAGTTTCTATTAAATAAACCATATTTTGCAAAAAAGCAAAACATTTTAAAAACCGTTGGAAACGGTTTAAGAATCGTACTCCAGGTAAACTTCTGCTTTCCCTAGGAGAGAAGCCATTAGATTATATTCCCCAATATTTCAGAGCGGTAGTATAATGCTTTATCCAATAGAGATTTTACACATCTCACTTTTAGACTGGGTAGGGCGCTTTTCATCCCTGATTATACCGTTTCAGATTTAAAGATAATTCAATGTATACCTTCGGTTTCAAGACGCAGAACATGAAGAATGTTTTACATTGCTATAGTTAGCATGTCCATATGTAAAGAAGAGCATACTTTAATACAATAAACTAGAATATGATGACTCTCATCAGTTACGTTGACTTGACTGAAAATGGACGGATCTTTCAGTTGTTTAAGGCGTTCAATAAAAGCGTTGTTGAAAAAATTAAGATTCTAATTATCTTATTGACTGGGTCTTTAAATATTTTAGCTGCAAGCATTCGAGAGTAGGTATGGGACACTATCAAGGAAATTCGACGAATCCTGTCCTTACACACTTTCGTGGGGACATCTCTCCGAGGCTCTGAGAAACACACATGGTGAATTAGAACAGTGTTTCTAAACGCCTAACACTTTGATTCCGAGGATTTGGCAGCATTATACCAACTGTTATCGACGATAGAAATTATAGTCTATTAATGGTTAGATTCTAAATTTTTCACTTCGAAGCCATTGATAAAACTTTTATCTTTATAAAATTATTAATTTTTCAAGACGAAAATTTTTAGAGTTTGACACGAACACCATTCATTTGATGGTTGTAAAATTTTCACTACAACATAATTATTACTATCCAAATCGCATTAAAATATATACCTTTACTCTAACTGCCTTTTCAAGCATAAATCTAATATGGATAATATGTAAATTTATGAGAAATTTCCAGAATGTGTTTAGGCCTTTTATTAGGGTAATTTCTATGTTACAACATTAGGCTGCACATTCCTTTGCTATACTAAAACATAGAACGAATATCTGGAACGTAAAAAATATTGCTAATAATGTAAGGGTACTTTTCCCCTTGTAAATTCAGAACGGTTAGCTAATTAATATCTAAATCGAAAGCAAGAAAATATATTCTTGATGGCTGCAAATAAAAAAGGCGGGTGCTTAACCTTAACCCACACTCGGTCGGAAAAAAGTCAAGAGTTGCAGTTTTTCTATTTTTTACTCATTTCGTACGAAGTAATTAGAATTGATCGAAAACAGTAACAATATCTTCATATTTTAAGCAGAAGTACTATTCACTACTACTGCTATATTCCTGCTTCTGGATAGTATTTTAATAAGTAGTTATTTTAAAACCAATATAATCAATAACTTTTTTACGTTACATTTTTAATTTATTATATGATAATCTAAAACTATTTAGAAAAGCGTAGTTATGATGCTACAACTTAATCTTTTTTTAATACATTTTTATTAGATTGACCTGCAAGTAATTAACGAATAAACTTCACAACGGAACAAAGTCTTCTAAACGTGTTTGGGCTTCTAATCGTTGTATAATCACGAAACTTTCTCAAAAAAAAATTTCCTTTACAAATCAATATTATGTGAATGAAAATGCTTAACATTTCAGTTTGATACCAAGACAAAGTGCCCCAAGCTTTAATACTCAAATATTGTATTAAATATGGCTTACATTGCGGTTCTTAGAATGTAGAAGGGGATAAAGGTTCAATAATGTTTTTTTTTGTTTTTAATGCAGTATTTATGAAAGCGTGTTTTTTTTTGTTTTTTAAACTATTAATTTATTGTTTAATAGTTATGAGAGGGAATGATGAGAAGATAATTAGCATTTGATTATTATAGACTCTTCACGAAAGGCAGTTTGTATACGACGTAAGAAATAATTTAAAACTTTTTTATTCTTACCCATTAAGGGAGGCATTTTATATAATTCTCAATGAAACTAATGAAAGTATTCATTGAAAAGTGTGTAAATAAATAATTTCGTATTTACTGTGCAAAATACGAATAATTATTAGTCTCGACATGGTTATCGCCGTGATATATAGGGTTAATTAATAGGTATACGGTCTTTGAGGGCACGGGGCACCGCGGTGACCCGAATTCGATTCGAGGACATTCGATTCGAGTCGTCGAGTGGGGATAGACTGGCTGATATTCTGGCTGAATATAAGAGATTACTTGCCTAGCAATAAGTCAGCCATGTGTATCAAATGTGTATATTAGAGTACGAAAAAAAAAATAAATTGATATTCAATATATTTTAGATTGTACTGGAAACGCGAAACATTAGACACTTGTAAAATACCTGTGTGA
This sequence comes from Druceiella hillmani, assembly GCA_039881145.1. Classification (NCBI taxonomy): domain Eukaryota; kingdom Metazoa; phylum Arthropoda; class Insecta; order Lepidoptera; family Hepialidae; genus Druceiella; species Druceiella hillmani. Next base: position 34,460,260 of record JAYKKI010000010.1, read on the forward strand.
ACGTTGCCTATTGTTTGCTTTTAAATTATAATTTTTTGCAGTTATTTGCTTTCCCAAAAATCTTTAATTTTTTAGATTACAAATTCTATGAAAAGAAAACATCTTCTTAGAAACTTTGACGACCGCCCAAACAAGAAATTGATAAAAATCTAATATTTGTGATTGCATATAAAAATGCTTGTCAAGTAAATATCTAAACGTGAGTATTATTATGTGATTGGAATTAAGTATTAATTTGGTCGGAAAGTACAAACTGTTCTTAGCTATACTAATACATACATTAAACTTAATTAAATTGATTAGAATTATAGACTTATAATAAAATAACATGTCGATTTATCTGTTGTACATAATTTTAAATTATAGAACTCCCTAAATAATAAAAATACATCTATGATGGACGTTATTAGCATAATAACATTTTGAAAAAATATTTCGGAGTGTAAAGTTTTAAAAAATATTTTTGAAAATAAATTTGGTCTTAATGACAGAAGTTTGGTTAAATTACTCATAGCCAGGAGAGCTATCGGACGAAAATGAGGTAATTTTATTATGTATTTTTTAATTATATAATTATAAATTATTTTTAATCATACGTTAAAGTTTTCTTGTTTTTTCTACTTTTACTTTATTTTTACAGTCTTTTACAAAAGCATGCAAATTTGATAAATTTAAATCAATTTTTGGAGGGATATCACCATTACATGATAGGATTTTTGTAGTATTTAGAACTGAATATGAAAAACAAATTTTTGACTATAGAAAAAGTACAAGCTGTACAGAATGTACAGTAAAAAATATGTTTTATATAAAAGAAGAAACAAGCATTTTAAAATAGGTATAATATATTTTATCAATATATTTTAAATGGCGGTAAACAGTTTCTTTTCTACTCGACATTTAAATGAGAATTTACCAGTTCTACATAGGAATGTGATGAGTACTGAAACTTATATATAGATTCTTATTGATGCTAACGTCTGGAACTCACATTCTGCGTTATTTGAACTACTTCTATATTGAGATTATGAAAGTGGAAAAATTTCCATGTAAAAAATGACTGCGTATTTTTCTAATATTTGTGATTATTATGTACAAATTTCTCTTCGGAACATACTAAACAAGAAAAAATGAGACATCAAACTTTAACAAAAGCTACAAATTTTATAGGTGATTATAGGAAGATATGTTTACAAATTCTAAATAATAAAAACACCTTTTGTACTCGCGTAGAATTTAAAAGCATAAAAACATTTGAAAACATGCCCGTTTTCAAAATAATAACCAAATATTTTTGGTCGAAATGAAATTCAAGTCGGTTCTCTTTTGATGAGAGCACGAGAACATATGTATGTCATAAGATACAATAAATGAATACTTCGTTGAAATTATATCGATCCCAAACTAGTTATGACCTTGATATAATTTCAACGAAATATTAATTTATTGTATCTTACTCAGATAATGCAAAAGTGTTACGTTTTTGAGTAATAAATTTCTTGAATGATTTATTGATAAATTAAATTTAAAATACACGAAAAAATTTAAAATACACAATAAATTAAATTTAAAATATCCAGGAATTAATTTACAATTTTGGTTTAATTCGACTTTCATACTAAAAACAATAGCCATGTGCAAAACAAAAAACTATTGGTCGTATTTTCAATACATTTCAATTTCTCTTTTATTCATTTCATTCAGAATCTATACTTTGTACCGAATCCATGTTTACCTTTAATTTAAATACAAACAATATAAAAGTAATGAAGTATTCGTTTAAACGCAAGGCGAAGTTATTACGAAGAACAACTTGTCATTACTAAAACATTAGGAACTTTTTTAAACTATATCGATGAGCATCAATACATTTCAATACAGCTGATCATGTTTCTACTAATGTTAAATTTATATAATTGTAATAAATGTTGTAATAAATGTCAGGTCATTATTTTCCATTACATTCATTAAAGAAATACTGATCTAATTTCAAAAGAGATGAAGGATTAATCAAATGGTGAAAAATCAAATATATGTTTCCAAAGAATAAAAATCATCTTACGACACAACTTTATTAGTAAAATTGTAGAATTGATTTATAATGAATGTCATACATATTTCACCCGTTGTTAATATAGAAGAACGTAGCGTTCATACAATCGAAATACAGTAATGAATAAAACTACAAAACTTACCAAATTATCATTAAATTTGTTCAGCTGCAAAGTAGCCATGGGAGTATTAAATTAGCCCCTTTCCGTCAGTCGAGCGGTTCGAATTCAACTTTGCCTCAAGTGTCGGTAAGCCAACTTCTGAAAGTTAAACCAAGGCTTTCACTTAATTACGTATAACGGTTAATGTATAAACTTCATTTAATAGAGAAAATGAATATTTTTGCATTATACGTAACTAAAAGGTCTGATTTTAAAGAAAGTATGTACTTACGATTCTCAGAAATTAAAAAAAAGACTGATCAAGTACCTGTTGTAATACGTGCTAAGTAAGATTCCGTAGTCATCTTAGAGTATATAGAGTGAGCGTATCGCATCGGTTGCCAAATGCACGTCGTAGGCAGATGTGTTAAAGCTACGTACATTGATATACATATAATTACTTGATGAGTAGGGATAAGCGTAAGCATTAGCGCATTATCGATAAACATAGTCGGAGGTGAGGCGGACGACCAGGAATTTAATATATTATTGATTCTGTTTATATATTTGAATGTGTTTATATTTGTAATCAAAAATACATATTTTTTAAATCACTGCTTAATAAATACTTTAAAAAACGATAACGTCTTCCGAACGAATTATTTCTTTTTTTTAGCTCTCCTTTTCAGCTATATTTGAAACCGCATGAGATGCATTAGAGAATTCTGTCAGTTTCGTTTCTGGGTCATTAGATGAAAACTGCTGTACAAATGGTAGGAGTCGTTTCATATGCCTTGTGTACCGCGTACGGCGTCTTTTATTGACCCTGAACACGGATGGAAGATGGAGATTGATGTGGAAAGAGCGAAAGTACAGCGTCATTCACTGATTTGCGGAGCCCACTTTTGATATCGCACATAGATGCGTGTGAAAATGATGACTTAAAAAGGCTTAAAATGATTTTTTTTTCAAAAATCTCTGCAATAATACCCTCCAGATGGGGTCAATGGACTTAAGGATAGGTCATAACTACATGACTTCTTCTCATCACATTAAAAAAAAGTTTTGCTGCATGTTAATACAGACTTTACTAGCGACATATAAAAAGTACTGAAGCAACAACTGCCGTATAGAACATAGGTCTAAAGCAAAAGAATCTGCAAATCTATGTGGACGGACTTCCCCATTTATCCATCTTGATGAAGTTATAAGAGTTCTTTTACACCATGGAAACCCAAATATGAAAATATTCTGAAACAAAAAAAACACACACGTTATATTTTCTTAGCTCTTGCATACCTATGTATTTTTTTAAAGGCTTAAATTTCGGTGTGTACCTTTGTTGTATTTGTAGAAATTGTTATTTTTTATATTTTAGGGCCATAGAAAAGTTACAAATGTAATGTTCAATCTTCTTTAAATAGTTTGTGGATTTTTTCTTCACTATTCCTTCTCGTATTTAAAACGTAGTTTTGGAAGACAAACAACAATAATAGTTATATCAATCTACATTTAGGGACCATAAAAAGGTAATTAAAATATTCAAGTTTAATATAGTACAAAACTAAAGAGTAAATAAAATAGAACAAGGTTATTGAATATTTGCTAAATGCTAGTAAAAATCCATACTCTGTTCCCATCGATAATTTCAGTTCTATTTTGATACTAACGTTAAACCCTACCGCTAGTTCGGTCGTAGTTTAAAAAGAATCCTTTTCTGTATTTACCATTTTAATTTATTTATCATATAGGTATGAAATATCTAATTAGTTAAATCAGTAAGTATCTTCATTTTATCATGGCACTGATCCTGACACAAAATAACGGGCAAACATATTTCCAATTGCATTGACTGTAGTTCCACCACGTATTTGTTATTCTCGTGGCATGCTATCAAGACATACACTTTCATTTTAATCACTAAAATTTACGAAAATTAGACCTTATTTTTCTTCAATGAAGTTAGTGAAACAATACATGCTGAAATTATTTTAAAAGCCATAATTCACGTCCAAGACCTATGGAAAATTCTCCATATGTTAGCAGGAATGCCAAAAGTGCATTCCACATATCTTCTAGCTCTTATTAAACGAGAAATATAAACTTTTTTTTCTAAGTGCATTCCACCAACACTTCTCATTAAATGTTTATTCAATGCGAAACCTTTATCGTCTATAAGAACGTAAGCACATTGTAAGTAACATTTTTATTAAAAATTTGGGTGCGAAGGCTTCGGTTTTGGTGGTCGCAAATTAAAATAATCGGTGTGAAATTGCAAAATCACAGTCTTTGCTATAATACCATGTAGATACATATATGAATCGGTAATCAGAGCTCACTACGGCTAATACAACATTTGAAAAGAATTCTTTAAAATTTTCGCCACTGTTTGATGGTTAACATATACGTTTCCCAGCTATGGTATCAAAAGTGACGAGAATCAGCATTTCTTTAACATCGTTTTCTCTTTGTTCTCATTCTTGATGTAGGGAGGGGCATAAATTCGTCACATAAAACGCTACATATTTTATGTGAATATAATTTAATGTAATTTTAAATATAATTTTATGAATGTAATTTTAAAGCATAATATAAATTTTTGTACGAACATCCTGAAACCATATATCTGAAAAAAAAGAATAATTGCATAATATCTAATTATTTTCCAAGTATAATGGTTCTAGAGAAATGAAAATATTTAAGACATAGCTGGGGTAGAGGTTTTAAAAAGAGGATAGATCGAAATAAATCTAGTTCCTCTGCCAGTATATACAAATCCTGTAAATGTTCTGATCAGTTGTCATTCCTGAAGAAAGTTATTGTTACAACGGTAGATAAAGAAAGCGGGGACTAATGAAAGTGGAGAAGGAAGTATAACCTAGAGTTAAAAGGGATCGAAAATATAAAGTGCAGAAGTAGAAAACAAAAAAGGAGAAACTACGAGAGAAGGAAGTATAGATATTTCAAAGTAGGAAAGAATACAAATGTAAATTCGTGAAGGAGGAAATAAAACGATGTCGAAAATAAAATGATCAAATTTCTTTATAATGTAAAAATACAAAAGCAGAAAGAAGATCCTTATGTAAAATTTTAAATAGTCTTTTACTCATAGCTTTTATCCATCCCACAACACAGATGAAACCCTCCAATTCCGAGGGTTGTCATTAAACTTTTAGAAAAAAATTAAGAAACTGAGACAAATTAATTATTACCAACATTCAGGTTATATAACAACATATTATCATAATACGGGATACTCTTCAAGCTCACAGGATAATTCCACACATCAATCACTGTCAATGTCTTTAGATATGCAATCGCTAGCGTCCAGCTTGAAACATTCTAAAGAGTTGTTGGAATTTTCTAATTTTTTAAATATTTTATTTCAACCAAAATATTGTGTGTGTCCAAAAAAAATAAAAAAATATAAATTAAAATCTGGATTATATATTCATTGTAAATTTACTCACCTAATGCATATAACCAATTTCTTTTCAGGGCTAATACTTTCTCTCTATGGTGTATCCCGTTTTTTTTAAATCTTCTTCCAATCTATTTAGAAAACCATTTAATGTTGACATTGACATGCGAAAATAATTCTACAATTTCGTTTTATCACTGTTCATTTCAAACTTGAGTGTCCAAAAGTGGTCAAAATGTCTGCAATACACCCAAATTGGATGCACCCAAAATCATTTTTTTTTCGTAATCTATATAGATACCCTTAGAAAATAATCGCGGGCGCAACGCCTCGTCCATCTTTTACGAAACGTTCCAACATACTGAGTAACGAACCGTATAATGTGAACGCGTAGATTTTTTACCGTATACAGACAAATTGTATAAGAAACCCTGTTCCTGAAAATCGTAATAGTGTGTACAGGGAGTAACAGATGGTCAACTTGAATATAATCTACTTGCTGACCCAAAAAAAATGGATTTCTCGCGAGAGGATGCATGTCGATAAGGAAAGATACTTGATAAATGTGTTGTGCAATATTGACGTCGTCGCCTTTTCCACTTTTTGAGACACAATAATTATAAAAAGAAGATATTTTTAGTTGACAACATTAAAAATAAATGGGGTAGATGGAAAATCTGACGAAATTGTTTAATATGACACATAGGATACACCAATTTTCGAAATATGTTCGATTTTTTTGTAAACAATCAAAATAAAAAACACAAACTTTTTCAATCGTTCTATTTTGCTTATTTTTACAATTGTTCAAAGTATTGTAAATCGGTAGATAAGATTAAACCTAAAAAAGAACTAATTCAATGATTATGTTAACTTCTAGGTTTTCATCGAATGCCTTACAGCTTTTTAATTAACATCCATCGAGACGAGTTAAAATTTTAACTTGAATATTTAATTTTGAATTTACTTAAACGGTCACATCAGCGAACTTTTTACTATTTAAATTCCTAATTCAAATTCAAAACTACTAATTCAAATGTAAAGTCCTACTTAGTTACAAATTATATTTCAAATAAATATTAGGCTCATCAGTTAATTTTGAACAGCAAAAATTTCACAACCGTTGTATGAGCGGTATTTGAAACCAAATTTAATCGCACTGACTCATTTTTGATTAAATAATTTTATGGCCACCCCGCCTTTAAAGAATATGATATTGTTTTGTTTTATGTTATTTTAAGTAATATAATTATTAATTATATTTAATACATTTTAACATTCCCATGTTTTATTGTTTTTGATGATGAAATTAAGAAGGAAATATTTTTCACTTGTTTTTGTATTTTGAAACCATTTCCAAAAGTATGAAAATTTGATCAATGTAAACAAACTTTTGGAGAGATCACCATTGGATGATCCTGTTTTTATCTGATTTTGAATTGAAGATTAGAAATATCTCTTTACCTATGGAGAGGGATAATATGTACTTAATACATAAATTAGGAAAGTATAATGCTACATATAAAATAAGAAGCAAATATTTTTACTGCAGATTTGATTCATACCAGATCCTTACATAATAATGCACGTCGTAATTATACAACTTATAAATTAGATGCCCTAAAGCGATGGAAGTATTTGAGAGCAATTTGTACTAGGAATGAACTTGTCCTAGGTCGAAACAATGAACAATAAGATAAAAGCTAGAAGAAAATAGTTTACGGACTATTATAATGTACGTCATCTAATTAAACCATGAATATACTATTAGGCTATATACCAGTAAATTATAAGTCATCCAATGTACGTTGCCTCGTTGTCACTGGTTTCAGGTGCAAATTATGATAAACGGTTTTTTTTCTACTCGAAATCTAATTGACATTTTTAATTTCTAGGAACGCGACATGTCAACGGATACGTAATCATTATTTCTTGCTAATGTCATTCATAATTCCATAATTCAGATTTCCGGAATATCTGTAATTCAAATTTCCGGGTTATTCGAAACGCCACATGAAAGTAGAAGGAAGTTCCACGTACTCTATAATTTTAATTGGTGGTACTGGTAACCATACAAACAAATTTCGTCTAATATTTTTACTTGCAGTTTCGCCTCATAACTACAAATTAATATTATTACGAAAGTAATAATACGAAGTTTTTTATATACCTATCATACTCATATATATAGGACCTGCATAAAATTTAAAAGCATTAAGCGCAATTAAGCCCCGGATTGACTGCCATCTATGTTACATATTCTAAAATAATTTCAAAACAATATGCAAATATTTTTTTGTATCGATGGAACTATTTTCTTTCATAAATGCACTTAGGTTAAAAGATACCAAACGAAAATCAAATCTATATTTTTTTTCATTCTCATGTTTTTTACAGCTTAAAACATTTGAAGCATGTTTTGATAAGTGTTAGGTATTGGCTCTTTTTTATATAAACAACGGTTGATGAATAGGAGGCATAATGTTAACTGATTAGTTACTGTGCCCTACGGGAATATTCATCTTGCTTGTGAATAATTTTCAAGAAATTTTAAATATCGGTTCAATATAAATAATTTCACTCGTTTGTATTTCTAGGTTTATCGTGTTGCTTATTGATGATTTTTTAAAGATTATAAATTTATAAAAAAACAAATACTTCATTAAATATGACAGTAATCATGTATGTCAGCAAGTATAGTGAAAAAATCTTGTGGTTTTATTTTTATATCAAATTAAATAAAATTTCGACGAAATTTATTTCATTTATGATATGCTGTATTAATAGCATCACATTATCCAAGTATAAAAGAGCACATGACATTATTATGATTACACTAAAAACTGCATCCCTTACGCTTTCAAAATCATGCCTTTAACTTAAAATATTGCATCGACTCCATTTTTATTTCACATATTTATTACGTTATCGTAGTGACATTTAAGCTGACATTTTTTAGTAGTAATATAATATATATTTATTGTAATATTGTATTGGTATTAAAGTGTAAATGATATAAATAAATTATATAGCCTGCTGACTAAATATTTTTATAGTTATGATATGGTGTCGAATAAACCCCAAATAATTATACTGAGACGCGATTATAAATAGTAATAAATTTTAAGATTAAAAAAATACTAAAACCGTTAAAATGATCAATAAATTACAGCTGCTGAGTTTTATACCAAGCTTAAATATTCCGTTGATTCATTTCAATCTGAAATACTAAACAACTCCGAGTATTTTTTTATGAGTATGTAAGGGTGTGCGTGCATGGCTTCATGTATGGGTGTATGCGCATACCCTTGCTACATATGTATATTGTGTAAATATAAGAAATAGCTTTTATAAAATAGGATATTTTATTTTCTTACATCATTTCTTCCTTTGTGAGCAATTATATAGTAATTTTCACTACACAATTTTAGCAACACTTTTTTCTTTTTAATTTGCCTTGTACTTTTACGATAAATTTATTTTCAATACTAATTTTCGTTGTATCACTCTCACCATGTTTTTATGTTTTTACACTTCTTATATTATGGTTTAATATCAGAAATGGCTTTAGTATTATTCGTATTCGTTTTATTATTTTCAACTAGGTCATCAAGATCCCTTCATTTTTCCGAGCTGATTGTAGAAATATTTTATTAGTTAATATACTAGATGCGAAATTTGATATTTAGGTGTATATTATTTTACAGCTTTCTTTTAAATATAAATGATGTCAAAATAACAAAGTAACCGTTTAAAAATAAAGCGAAATTATAGGTTAGAACATTTTATATTGAATCAAACTTCAGGACATAATTTTTGATACATTCATTGAAAAAATACATCAACGGTTTCGAGATGAGGAATAATTAAACTATATAAAATCGATGAAATTTAGAATTAAGATACAATTTTATTTATCTGCAACCATAACTAACACTGTAATTATCGTAATAATTTCGCGGGTCATTTTAGGAGATTATGGTAGACCGGGTCATTAATTAAACCTTATTATTTCTTAATTTAAGCCCTTAACGGCAAATACTTTGCTTGATAAAACCATGAAACTTGTCAAAATGTTATTTATTATTTGCCAACTTTGTGCAACTACAAAGAAACCAGTGGAGTGGCAAATCAAACCTTGCTTCTTTCCGTTGGTCGAACAGTATTGATACTCAAATTAAACTTTGCCCCAATATCGACAAGCCAACTTTTGAAAGCTTCGCATAGGCTTCCGTGTAATTGTGCATCAAAATTAAGAAGTAAACTTTCTTCAATTCATCTAAAACGAAATAAATTCCGTTTCGATATCATAGGTATATTGTTTCTAATTAAAAATCCTTATAAGATACTTTTCACTAAATAATTATAAGTTTTTGAAATTAAAAAAATTACGAAATTTATCTAAAAACACAAAAATTAGGATCCCATAGTTATCTATATCTCATTAAATTATTGATACAAGTAATTTAATGATAGTTTTATTATTGAAAGTTAATAGGTAAAAAAGTAATAATCGCAAAATAAACAGCAATTTCATTTCACAACCCGATTCCAATGATCCTATTCGATGAGATATACAAAAATATGTTTCATTCCCAATACGTGTACGGAGAGATAAAACAAAACAATAATTTTTTTATTCTATTATCACATTAATTGGGAGGTTTACTCGCGAACTTCAATGAATATAATTCCAAAACTATAGAAATTATAAGACTACTACAGACGGATGGACGAACGCATGCCTACATCCGTCATTACGAAATGACAAGGGTTCCTAAAATTAATTCAATAATATTGGGATTCTGAAAAATAAAAACCTTTTCTTGTTTATACTTCTAAGGCAGTTATTTTCATTGCATATTTCTGTATTACCATTGATTCTATTCTGAACAAAATCATTACAAGCTTTCATATTACATCCTTGTAGCTCTTACAATCTTCTTATTTTAGCGTTAAAACTATGAAGTTTTTTATGTTTTTATAAATTCAATATTTTTCCTGACAGGTTACAAATAAAATTACAATGTATTATCACTGACGGTTCCAATTTTTATTTATAGAAAACGCAAAGGAAACGAAATTTGAGTCGAGTCATTTTAAGCTATGGGCAATAGATGATTGCAAATAGTTTTGTGTTTGGAAAATTTACGTATGTCAATTTATTATAATTATTTTTGGAAATGATATCAACGATAATAAATGACATTATTTTTCTTAATTATTATGTTTCAAGTTTAAAATAAAAATTTGAGTATATGTTTTAAGGATATTTCTCTTAGTGCAGTGTATAATTTAAAAATTTTTTGGTTCATTTTCTTTTATAATTGATTCAGATATTGACATCTAACTACTTTACATGGAAATTTTATATTTTATTTCTGAGATACGTTATGTTCCTTTATTTGCTGCAGCTCAGTGATGTGATCATTCAAATCTTGATTTCAATAATCATGATCTCGCACCAATTGTAAGCCTTGATTTTGAGTTAAGGCTTTACAATTTATATAGTTAAAGCACCCACGAAAGCGATAAACACCTATTGTTTCCTTCATTTGTAATAGTAAGAAAATAATTTAAATATAATTAAGTAAAATTTCTTTACACTCCGGCTATTTTATAGACATATTTGACAGTTTTACTAATGTCAGTTTTCCGTCGACAAACATAATTTTAAATTCCATGATTAACGGTATATTATATTGATATTAGGAAAGTGATTTTCTTAAAAAAAAATATAAAGATTTAAATTTGTGCACAAAGCCTTAAATTAAAGAAATGGATTGTTAAATGCCGATAATATTCACAAATATAACATGAATTATATATAATCATGCTACAGTAAAATAAAAACCAAAAATGTGGTAATGAAATATATATTAAAAAGATGCATTGATGACGGAAACAATTGTAGTATCATAACTAACACTGATATGATCAGGAATCTTATTTAAATTCTCATTCAACTTTAAATACTAAATCATTTAGTAGGAGGTGATATTATTACGCAACCTTTCAATTTAAAACAAAACCATACTTACATTTCGAATACCATAGAAGTCAGTGTTAATATGAATTTGTCGGGTAAAATAATGTATGAAAACATTAGCTTGTTACATGGTTTCTATTATCTTTTCTCATACTCACTATACTGAAAGATACTATATCTAGTAATTATGAGAGATTTACAAATGAGATTAAAGTTTTGAAGTCGACAATTTTAAGCACATCTATAAATAATAAATTCCGGAATTACCGTGCATATCATTGTCCTAATGTTGGTTCATGTGATTCAAAAATATTTACTCATAATATAATTATGTAAAATTCGATTATCGACAACGAATATAGTCTTTTTTACACAAAAAATAATAAGCATCCTAGGTATAAAATATACCACTTAATTGAACAGCTCAAAAATGAAAAATAAAATTTTTTCGCTCAAAATTTTCACCGGTTATTTTGCAGTGGCGTTCAGGGTCGATGGCATAAATATTCAATGAACGTTCGATTCACCCATCGCCGATATGCTCATCGAAGCAATCTGAGATCTAATTTTTCCAAATGTACTTGTCGTTCATATACTTGTGAATCGAAACGTGCTTTATACAGGCGTCTATAAATACATCGCTTTTGCAGGCAATAATTGTTATTTTCAGTTTTGCTACATCCGAATTTGATTTTAATTACAAATAAACGGCAGAGCGGCTATGATATTTTACAACTTGAATTTAATTATTATCACTTAGGGAAATTATGTTAAATTGGAGTATATTCAATTTCATGGAACATTCTGAAATATGCCATATTTGAAATATATTTTACACTTGAAAACGTTTATATGAGCGGTTTTTGTATGATAGTATGACCGTGAATCATACTATGCAGTAATATATAGTTAGAGATAGAGTTAAGTTCAAGTTACAGTTAGTTTAATGTTAATAAGACACTTGAGATTTAGGACACAGGTAGAGAATAAAAAGGGGCCGCGAAGGAGTTTATACGACTGGCATCTCATATGTGCCGCATTGTGATTAGTAAACAAACTTAAACGATAATTTAGATGGATGTATAAATTGCAGACATTATGTACGATTTACGGTACAAATGAAAAAACAATTCTAAAAGCCTGTATCTTAGACCAGATCCGTAAATACATTTAAGTGACCATTATTCTATTGATGTTGTTTTACACTTGATAGTAACGTGTATTTTCAATGAAGCTTGAATGTTTTGGGATTAAATTAAAAGTGATTGAAATAAAATTCGTTATCACATATCAAACGCACTAAATGAAATAATTTTTTTTTTTAAATTGGAGACGTTTTTGAGGAAACTCCTCTTTTAGACATCGAAGTTCTCTTAAGGAGAAAATCCTATGCTCTACGACATATTAATTCAGCGGTAATAACTAGATGGCCAAAGACCAATATTTCAATTCTAAGTAAGTAAGTGAAGCGCTAATAACCTGAGTGGTGATTTACTCAACGACTGTATTGCCTGTTTTAATGGGTATCTTACGTACCAATCTCAAGATAGTAGAAACCTACGCCTAATTTCGTTTTGTTCTGGAAAACTGAATAGTTTTTCCGACCCTGATCCTATTTATTTTGAGTTTCTAGTAAAATACGGTGCGTTTACTTTTGAAATATTTTAAAAATCGTAGTCCAGGTGAACTTCTGCTAACTCTAGGGGAGAAGCCTTTATATTTTTTCCCCAATGTTTCAAAGCGGTAGCATAACGCTTGGTTCAATAGAGATTTTACACATTTCACTTTTATGACTGGGTCTTTCATCCCAGTGGGCTTTTCATCCCAGATTATACCGTTTCAGATTTAAAGATTATCTGGTGTGTTCCTTCAGTTTCAAGACCCAGGACATGAAGAATGTTTTACATTGCTATAATCAGCATATCCATATGTAATGAAGAGCATGCTTTACTACAATAAACTAGAATGTGGTGAGTCTCATCATTCACTTTGACTTGACTGAAAATGGACGCATCTTTCAGTTGTTTAAGACGTTCACCAAAAGCGTTGTTGAAAAAAAATATCTTATTCACTGTGTCTTTAAATCTTTTAGCTGCAAGTATTCGAGAGTAGGTATGGGACACTATTGTGGAACTTCCACGAATCTTGTCCCAACACACTTTCGTGGGGACATTTGTCGCTTACATCTTTACGAGGCTCTGAAAAACATATGAAAATGTAACGAAAATATATTCTTGATGGGTGCGAATAAAAAAGGTGGGTGCTTACCCTTAACCCACACTCGGTCGGAAAACAAGTATAAAGTTGCAGTTTATCTATTTTTTACTCATGTCATACGAAGTAATTAGAATTGATCGAAAACAGTAACGATATCTTCATATTTTAAGTGGAAGTATTATTTACTACTACTACTATATTCCTGCTTCTGGATAGCTACCTTATCTTTGGAAATATTTTATCAAAACCGATATAATCAATAATTTATTATATAAATAATTTATTAAATATTTATTTTACATTTTTATTGTATTATATAATAAACTAAAACTATTTAAAAAAGCGTAGTTATTATGCCACAACTTAATCTTTTTTAACATATTTTTATTACATTGACCTGCAAGTAATTAACAGACAAACTTCACAACGGAACAACGTCTCCTAAATGTGTTTGGGCTTCTAATGGTTGTATCATCATGAAACTTTCTCAAAAAAAAATTGCTTCTCAAATGAATGAAAATATAAAAATGCTTACCAATTCAGTTTGATACCAATACAAAGCGCCCCACGCTTTTCCACTTAAAGTTCTTACAGAGTAGGGAATGCAAGTTCGATAATTGATTTTTGTTTTTTAAGCAGTATTTATGACAGCATGTTTTTTTAGGTTCTGAACTATTAATTTAATGTTTAATAGTTATGAGAGGGAATGATGAGAAGTTAATTAGCATTTGATTATTATAGACTCTTCACGAAAAGCCATTTGATATCCGACGTGAGAAATAATTTAACACTTTTTTCTTCTCACCCATTAAGGGACGCATTTAATGTAATTCTGAATGAAACTAATGAAAGTATTAATTGAAGTGTGCAAATAACTTATTTCGTATTAACTGCGCAAAATGCAAAAAGTTAGTCATTAGTCTTGACATGGTTGTCGCCGTGATATATAGGGTTAATCAATAGTTATACGGCATTTGATGGCGCAGCGAACAGCGGAGTTCGATAAGAGATTACTTTCGTAACAATAGGTCTGCCATATGTATCAATTAATATTCAATAATCTGACAGTCCAATGATCGATGTTGAGCCCGCCTTTGTGGAAGTACCAGCGGCAGCCAAAGAATTAAAAACAGGAAAGTTCCAAGTATCGATCGCATTACAATGGGAGCCATCAAGAAGTTTTTTTTAGTCGACCCTATCTTTTTATCCCAACAACCAGCCGTATAGACAATTTTAAATTTAGAAGAATATTTGTGCAAGTTGGAACGTCTTCAAAATTTATGTATTCGGTATATCTTCGGCCTCAGAAAATATGATCACATTTCTGAATACACGTCACTTCTCAAATGGCTGACGATCCGTGATCGACGCCAACTTCACGTACGTACACTTCCTTTTAACATATTAAAAAATCCTCATAGCCCAAATTATCTTAGTGACAAATTTAAAGATTGGTCTGCTCACGGCCTTGGGCTACGATCTGAAAGTTCACACACCCTACTTATTCCTAAACATACCTCTACCACTTCCGAAAAATCCTTCACTGTCCAAACAGCAAAAATTTGGAATCACTTGGATCCTGACATCAGGAAAATCACGTCTCTAAATATTTTCAAAGATCGAGTGAAAAAAGTCCTGCATCTCCTGAAACCTTTTCCTTTGCATCCTTGCCCTTTCCTGTCTTTTCCATCTCAAATCATGTCAATATTTTGTTTTCTCTTTTAATTTACTTTTGTATTTTTTTTGTCTAATATACAGTCTACCAACTAAATTTCAATACAAATTGTTATGGTTGACTGGAAGAGATTGCTCATGTAGCAATAAGTCCTCCATATATACTGTACATAAGTCAATAAATAAATAAATAAATATAGACGAAATTTCATCGGTTTTGAAGAAAGCCGTCATTATCCCAATCCAAAAAAAGTTTGCTCTCTCTCATCAGCAACTATAAAAATTATTCAAGCAAGGATTCAAAAATATTGAGAGCAGATAAGTCGAGAGGAGCCAGCGTGGTTCAGACCAAGGTGAGGCTTCATAGCTGTCTTGACCCAATCTTCATCTTTTTCAAGTTTATGGAAGAACATTAACCAAGAGCGGATCCGGCATGAACTACCCGATGAGTTTACCACCAAAACTGGAGGTCACCAAGGGAATGTGACTTCTTTATTACTGTTAATAGTTTCAAATGGCGGTAAACAGTTTCTCCTCTACTCGAACTTTAAATGAGAATTTATGATTCTGTATAGGAATGTGATTAGTACTTAAACTTGTCTATAAGTTCTTATTAATGTTAACATTTCGATACTCAGATTTCTAGGACATTCGAACTATTTCTATATTTTGAGTACGAAAGTGGAAAAAGTCAGTTAAAAATATCTGCATATTTTACGTGACTAATATATACAAAAATTATCTTTGGATCATACTAAACAGGAAAAAATGAGATGTCAAACCTTGGCAATGCTCATAGTTATATGTTTTTAAAGTTATTTTAGAAAGATATGTTTACACATTCTAATTAATATCAATAACTTTCGATCTTGAATAAATTTAAAAGCATAATGGAATTCGATTCGATTCTCTTTTGATGAAGACACAAAGACATATAAGATACAATAAATATTTCATTAAAATTCCTGAGATAATGCAGAAATGTTACGTTTTCAGGTAATCAATATCTTGAAATATTTATTGTTAAATTAAATTTAAAATCCACGAGAACCTTCTTATCGAGGAAGTAATTCATAACTTTCGTTTAATTCTAGCTTAAAGCTCAAAATCGTAGCCATGTGCAAAAACTACTGTTGGTCGTATTTTCAATACATTTCAATTTCCCTTTTATGCGTTTTCTTCAAAATTCATGCATTCCACCGAATCCATGTTTACTTTTAAGTTAAATACGGGCAATATTAAATGTATTCGTTTAAACGCGAAGTGAAATTATTGCGGAGAACATCTTATCATTACTAAAATACTACGAACTCTTTTGAGCTATATCGATGAGCATGAATACATTTCAAAACAGTCGATCGTGTTTCTACTAATAATAAATTCATATAAACTTATGTTGTAATAAACGTCAAGTCATTATTTTCTATTACCTTCGTTAAATAAATACTGATCTGATTTGGAAAGAGATAAAGGAATAATTAAATGTGGAAAAATGAAATATAATTTTCCGCAGAATAAATATTATCTTGCGATACAATTTTATTACTAAAATTGATAATTAATATCGAATTAATTCATAATGGATGTCATACTTATTTTATCCGTTACATAGAAGAATGTAGCCCTCATACAATCAAAATACAGTAATGAATAACACCACAAAACTTGTTAAACTATTATTAAATTTGTTCAGCTGCAAAGAAGCCATTGGAGTATTAAATTAAACCCTTTCCGTCAGCCAAGCGGTTCGAATTCAACTTTGCCTCAATTGTCGGTAAACCAACTTTTGAAAGCTAAGCCAAGACGTTTACTTAATTATGTATCAAAGTTAATGTGTAAACTTGCCTTAATGGAGAACATTTTTATTTTTGCATTGTACGGAACTAAAAGGTCTAATTTTCAAGAAAGTATGTAGTTGTGATTCACATAAATTAAACAACTGATCAAGTACGCGTCGTAATAAGCACTACGTAAGATCCCATAGACGTCGATATCTCTTAAAATGGTCTATACGAGTTCAAAATAACTTTAAGTAAGTTCTAATCAAATATTACCATTCAGAATATTTTTGATTTGTCAATATGTATTTAAAATTTAGAGTCCGGGTGCATGTTTCACCTCATTTCAAAGCTTACTATTTAAAAAAGACTTACAACGAATTTTATTCTCAATATTTATGCAATGACCCCATGAAGACCTCATCAACTACCCCATCAAGAGGGTATCCTCTTTCTGGGGTAGATAGTCCTAAGGATAAGTCATAACTACAAGTTTCTTTCCCCGTCACATTAGAAAAAAACATTTTGAACATATTAAGAGAGATTTTTACTAGAAACAAATAAAAGTCTATGAAGCGTCAACTTGCAAAGTTTCATGAATTAGGTCTAAAACTACAGATATGTAAATTAGTATGGACGAACTTCCCTATTCGTCCATCTTGACGAAGTTATGAGAGTTCTTTTTCATTACGAAACCCGAAAAAGTATTCTGAAAGTAAAAATATTCTAAAAAATTACGAAAATCCGTACATTACATTTTTCGTTAGATACGAATATTCCTTGTTATTATATATGTTTTATTTTTAAAGATCCCATTACGGTACTTTTTTATGTGACCCATGTTTTGATGAATTGTATAAAAACCAAAGACAAGTATTTGGTAAGTATTTTGTTATTTAATACCTATGTAATAAATAAATAATTATTTATTACATAGGTATCAAATAACCAATTAGACAAACCAGTAAATAGATTCACTTTGCTACGGTGCTGGTATATACCCTGACATAAAATATTCGGCAGATATATTTCTAATTGCATTAGCTCTAGTTCCATTACATGTTTGTTGTTATCCTGGCAGGTTATCAAGGTACACAAATTTTAAATGAGAAACTCGCCACGGCTAACAGAGCAATTGAAAAGAACTCCTTAAATATTGCTGCACTGTTTGGTGGTTTTCTAACTCCTGTATATTTCCCATCTATGGCACCATTACAGTGAGGGAAGTCTGCCTGTGTTTAAAAACCGTTTGCTATTTCTTCCCATTCTTGATGTAGGTAGATGCATAAAGTCGTCACATACAACGCTCCGTATTTTGAGAGACTGACTCATAAAGTATAATTTAAAACGTTATATGATTCTTCAAAAACCATATATCTGAATAATAATAATTATTTAATATTTAATTATTTCCCAAATATAGTAGTTCTGAAAAAAATGGACACAAATACGAAATAGCTGGAGTGAATCTTAAAATAAGGATATTAAAAAAAGAAAAGATGGAAAGAAATCTAATTCCTTTACCATTACATACAAACCCCATAAATATTCTGATCAGTTGCCATTCCTTAAAAAAGTTATAGTTACAACAGTTGTTGAAGAAAGCGGAGAAACTAATAAGGGAGGAGGTGGACTTACAGTTAAGGGAAATCGAAAATGTACCGAATACGAAACAAAAAAAGGAAGAAACTACAAAGGAAAAAATGCAGATATTTTAAATAAGAAGGAATACAAATAGCTTTGTTTCCTCTTCAACGAATGTTGAAACAAAGCGATGTCCACAATAAAATGATCAATATGTTTTGTAATTTAAATATACAAAAGTAGAAAGAAGATCCTTGTTTAAAATTATTAAAAAGTACTTTACCCATCGCACAACGCAAATGAAACCCTCCAGTTCCGAGGGTTGTCCTAAATTCTTACAAAGAATTAAGAATCAGAGACAAAGTAATTATTACTAAAATCCAGCTGATACAACTACATAATATAAAAAAAATATAGGATAATCTTAAAGATCATAGGATAATTCTACACATCAATCACTATCACCGCCATTAGATATGCAAACGCCAAGGTCCAGCTTGGAACATTCTAAAGAGTTGTTGGAATTCTCTAACTTTTTAAATATTTTACTTCAACCAAATACAGTATATGTTTAAATCGATAAATTCATTTCAATTTGTGTCACATACTCATTTTTAATTTACCTAATGCATATATAACCAATTTCTCTTCAGGGCTACTCTCTCAATAACGTATCTTATTTTTTCGAACTTTTGCCTAATCTATTTAGAAGCCTACTAAAGGTTGATATTGACATGCGAAAATAATTGTAGAATTTCATTTCATTACTTCCCATTTCGTCTTATCATTTCGTCATAAACGTTCAAAAGTAGCCCAGACTTACAGGCCGCGATACGTTTGGATGCACCTAAAATTCTTTACATTTTTTCAACATCTCATCCATCTTTTAAGAAACGTTCCAATAAAATGACTAACGGACTGTATAAAGTAAACGCGCGGATTTTTTACCGTATACAGATAAATTGTTTCAGAAAATCTGTTTGTAAAAACCGCAATATCGTGAACGGGGAGTAATATATGGTCAACCTAAACATCATAAACATCTACATGCTGTCCCAAAGAAACGGGGTTCGTGCGAGATGATGCATGATGATGAGGAAGGATACTTGATAAATGTGCTGTGCAATATCGACGTCATCATTTGATGAGAGATGAAATGACGGTTGTAAAAATTCTATAAAAAGGTATTTTTAGTCGATAATATTAAAAATAAATAAGGTAGACATAATCTTTATATATGATATGTCGGATACACCAAATTTCGAAATATGTTCGTTTTTTTATAAATACTAAAAATGAAAAATAAATTGTTTTCTTATTTTTACCATTAAGCATATTAATTTTATTTGGTGAAGTTATCGTCCAAATTATTGTAAATAAAAAAAAACATCATTTTACAGTAGATACGATTAGAACTGTAAAAGGACCAACTCAATATTTATGTTAACTTCTAGATTTTTCAACGAATACCATACAGTTTCTGAACTAACATTCATTAATACGAGTTAAAATTTTAACTTAAACATTTAATTTTGAATTTACTCAAACGGCCACATCAGTGAACTTTAGTAATTCAAATGTAAAATTCTACCTAGTTACAAATTCCGTTTCAGCAAAATATTACGCTCATTAAGTGGAAAAGCGAAACATCGGTAAATTCTCGGAATTTCAAGTCTCCCTTCTTGCTAGTTCCCATCAGTATTATATTAATTTGGAATATCTCCTTGGAGGTAAAGATATTTCACATTATTTTTAGTTTCTGGATGTGAAAAACTGCAAATTTAACATTGTGTTTATCCAAACAGCTAAGTGACTGATTAATAATTTGGATTGCATGTGTGAAGTTATGTTCAGTATAAAAAAAATTATACACACCCACACACACACACACACACACGCTCGCACGCACGCACGTACGCACGCACGCACGCACGCACACGCACACGCACACGCACACGCACACGCGCACGCACACGCACACGCACACACACACTCTCACTCACTCACTCACTCACACATACACACACACACACATACACACACACACACGCACACACACACAAACACACACACACACACACACATTTTTTTTCAGTTTAGTAACTGCAGTTTAATAACACGATCACTCAAATCGTGACCTGAATAATACTGATTTTGCAATAATCATGAGATATTATCTACGTTTCATTTATTTATTCTATTCTTTAGTCGAATGTAAAATTGTACATCTTAATATTGTAACATAGAAACTACCAAGACTAATAATTTATGAAAATAACCTAGATTATGGAACATTCTTTTAAATATCTTTTCTTATGGTCTTCATTATAGTTATGCATCATTTTAATGTAATTAAATGATTTATGATTGATTGACTGATATTGATTGATGCATAACTATAAACGTCATAGTTAAAAACTTCAACTTAAAAGTGCATCCGACGCATTTCGACTATCTTTAAATAAATGATTATTGCTCATTACTTATACGTTCTGAATAATGAAACCTATGCCCATTTGTATATAAATATTGGAGTCATAGTTGGTATTTGGATCAAATCTATAGAACAAACAAAACTTTTCTCTTTATAAAATTGCTAATTTTATAAAGAGAACGTTTCATCGATGACTTCGAAATAATTCGTACGTGATTTTATTTTATTGTATTGTTATATGTCTAGAAGGAATACGCCAGGGGGTGGTTTCTAAATTCGAAACTGTGTGAGCTGGTACCGAAAGCGCCCTGCCAGAAAAAAATTTAAAATGTTAGAATTATTATTGAACCAACTCTATTTTCAACCCAATGTCTCTATATTGAATAAAACAATCTGGTTCTCTCCCCCTGAAAGACGGGGGAAATTTAAATAGGTTAAAAGTGAGCGAAAGACATTCCTAAAATGCGCCCTTTCTTCGTAAAAAGAGGTTCGTAAAATAGAAACTCAAATCGCTATGAACTGGCATCGAATATCTCGCTCCGTGAGAAATAAAAATTTGCTGTGCTTTCTAAGATTATGAGAACTAAGAAACCTGCCAAAATTAGCAATGCATTCCTTGATCAAATTGCCATATAGATCAATAGCGATTAAAGTACAATACAAGATAGGAAATGGTACGCTAATTTTTATTTACTTAAATTGGAATATTTTCCATTGGCCATCCAGTTAATGCCATTGACTCAATATGCTGTAAAGTACAGATTTTTCTCCTTAAAACAACTCTGGTGCCTAAAAGAATATTTTCCTCGAAAAAGTCGCAAAGATGAATTTAAATTTTTCGCGATCGCAAATTATATCCAATTTCATTTATTTTAAATAATATTATATCCGAATTTTATGATATTACCTTTTATTTACAATTTAAAAATTCAAACTTAATTAGAACTACAATTTATAAATATTTGTCGAATTGTTATCATTCAAATCTTTTTATGTGCCTTATCTTTAATATTAAATATTACATTTTTGGAATTTTTTCGACATTTCCAACGTAAATCTTATATAACGCCTGAAATTTCTAACACTACTTAAAGTATTGATTAGGTTTGTTTACTTATTATAAGACGGTACGTGCGATATGTTGGTTGTATAAACGTCTTCCCGCATATAAGGCAGAGTATAGATTTGAAACGTTTAATATTTATATCATTGTTTGTGTTGTCTTCTTGTACCTGACATTTTAAGTGAATATTTAAGTGAACATTTCTGACACAACTCTACTAACTAAACTCTCTTAAAGAGCATTCCAAATAATCAATAAATCGGTCTACTTTCAATCAAATTATGGGAAAAATAAACATATTCGTACATGATTCAACTTTACTATGTCAAAATATTCTCTCTATTTACCATTTTTATCATAACGTTTTCTTTCAATCCAAATTTTAAGCGAATAATTAAATTAAAACTTAATACTTCAGAGTGAAAAATATATTTTGTATGCATAGTACTGTCTAGTGTGATTTTCGTATGTCAAACATAAGTCGCATAGACATTTCCATGGCAATAATATATTTGAAAGTCGACATATTTTAGAATATTTTATAAAATTTTATATCTTACAATTTAATATAATTGTACTAAGAGATAATAATTAAATTCTAGTTGTAAAATATGATAGCCACTCAACTGTTTATTTCTAATTAAATGTATATTCAGGATGTAGCAAGACTAAAAATAATCATTATCACTAATTAATTTTGATACTTTAGCGCTGTGTGCACGTTCCAGTTCTGATGTGTATGAATGATAAGCACATTTGGAAGACAGAAGTATATGAAGACAAGTGTCTACATTTGGAAACATTAGATCTGAGATTATTTCGACGAGTGTGTCAGCGATATGTAAGGAAAACATTCATTAAATGTTTATGATGTCGAGCCTGATCGCTGTCTGTAACAAAAAGAGAGATTTTTTAAGTAAAGAAAACATTCCACAATTTGCCTTTTCCAGATTCTGAAATTTTATAAATTTTTATATCGACGCTACTTATTGTTTAAATGCAAACAAAATTATATTCGTTATCGGTAATCAACTCTCCCAAGTAGAAGAATATATAAATATTATTATTAAAAGTTTAGATTTCTATTGAAATGAAAAATATTTCTTGATATTGAATATATTTGGCGTTAATTTTGAAGAAATGCATTATTCACAATTAAATGAAACTACGTGATGTAGTATTATTTCTACTTTCTTTAAGTTCTTTACCACGACCTAGGTTTCAATCAATCTCTTACAATAAATGTTCAATCTCTTACAATCGTTCCTTATAGGATAAATGACATTTTTAAGCTTCATTGCAACTACATGTTAAGGTCTAATATAAAACATTATTAATCAAATTGTGATATTTAAGTTTTTTTTCGTGTCTGATATAAGATGCTTTTTAGAATTCTTTCTTCATTTTTACTTTAAACCTTGTATAATGTCTGATATTTCGACATCTATTTAAAGTGTCGTTTAAGTTTCATTACTAATCACAATACGGTACATATACAATTTGATCGTAGAAACTTCTTTCCGGCTATAGTACAGTGAAGCGATTTCAAACGTTTAATATTGTTACCATCATTTGTGTTCTATACATATCTACCAAATCTGAAGTTCTTATTAACTTTAAAATAACTTCTGATTAAACATATATTTTA
The DNA here is from genome assembly GCA_039881145.1 of Druceiella hillmani. Taxonomy (NCBI): domain Eukaryota; kingdom Metazoa; phylum Arthropoda; class Insecta; order Lepidoptera; family Hepialidae; genus Druceiella; species Druceiella hillmani. The sequence goes on from JAYKKI010000010.1 coordinate 34,484,221, forward strand.
GAACGTTTCATGAAATCTTATATATTAATGTAATTTTCCTTTTATAACAATTAAATCCAAGCTGTAAAACATTACAGTCGCTCTAGTGTTTATTTCTAATTTAAAATCAATTTATAATGGAATAAAACTTAGAAACAATTATTTCTAATTAGTTTCGATACTTGAGCGTTGCGTGAAGGCGATGTACTTATTGATGCTTGTATAAAGCAACTTCCGATTCTGAAGTATTTGAATAAAACGTCATAGAAAACATTTGATCTGATATTGCTTCGACAAGCGTATCCGCGGCAGGTGAACCATTATTGTATATTTATGTCGCCGAGCCTAATAATGAGCCATCTACAGAGTAATGGGTAAATGAATAAAAGATTTCAAAATTTTAATTTTTCCTTTGATAAATTTTGTATTATATTTTTATATCGTCGATGATTGTCGTTTCCAGTGTGAATGAGTTATATTTGATGTCGACAACGGAGTTTTGCAACTATTCATAACTAATATATATAAAAGGTAATTTTCCATGTTTACATTTTATTTTATATTACGTGTAAATATTTTTAATTATATGAATCGAAGTAAGACCATTAATCTACCGGTAGTTTCAAAACATCAGAATTCAACATCGGAATAAATCTCTCATTTGTCGCTAAATATAGTATTTTATAAAAGAGAGAGCATGAGAAAAACTAATATAAATCATTTAACGAGTTAATTTTGTTATACATGATTTAGGAATTCTAGAACCTCTCAATTTCTATGGTATTCGAGACATGTATTTTTGTCTAACAAGTTTAAGGTAACGTTGAGAAATATGTAGTAGGTCATCAATTGACAAACAATTATAGTATTTTGATATTAACAAAATGAGAAAGAAATTTAAATAGGATTCCAGCTCATCATGTTATAAATAATACTAAAATTGTTTGATTCATCTTTTAATCATTTGAATATAACTTTAATGGTTTTCGTACCACGTTCAATAATAAGATCACAATAGTCTTTCTCCGACATTTTACCTTTTTTACATTTTATTTTTACGCGATGATACATATTTCATATTACGTCAGCATTTAATTTTTCATTTCTTGAATTAATGGCTCCAAACAAAGATTTCAATATTTGCCTTTTTGTCAAGAATATAACTTTACATGTGACAGACATGTTCTACATGTAAAATAGTGGCTATGTATAACAGTATGGTACGAACTAAATTATAGTAAGGGACGCCTTATTTTAATTGCTCTTGATCTTATATTCTGTTTACTCGATATTAAATATAGTTTCATCCTATAGAAAAAATAGTTGATATTTTTTTAAATTCATTCACCTTAATATGACACGACTAAATGAGTACGTGCTGTTGGTTTGAAACGTGGCACATTTTCCACTACTATTATCTGCGTTATTAAAATTTTAATGTTTTAATAACAAATGTCATGACTTTTATACCGTCATGCGATAAATCATAATGCATGTTAGAACTTTTTCAAATGATCTCTTTTGTAACAAGTTTTTAACATACTAATAATTGAATTTTAAACTACAATATGTGTGTCAATGGAAAACTGTCACTTGTCAAACACACCTTTTAAAATAGCCGGGGTGTAACTTTAAGCTTTCCCTTAGACTAAATAGGAAATGAGTCAGGAACTGCAGCTTATCTTTTTTCTAATTCATTTCATATGAAATAATGTGAATTGATCAAATGTACAAGCGATATTTCTACGTTTTAAGTGGAAATACTATTTACTAATATAAAATTTAATCAGAAGGAAAACATGAATAATGCTACATTTGGGTGTAACGCGTTTAATTATTATATCCAAAGGATAATTGGAAAAAGATCAGTTGATTTTCTATAACTTAACCCTTCATATTCTGTTGAAATATTGGCATTGGCTTATTATAACATCTTCATGAAATTCAATTTATACATGAATGATTTATTTCTTTAGGTCTTTGTTCTTATTAATTAAGGGGAAGAATATTTCATGATTCTCAATGAAATTAATGAAGGAATTATTCAAAATGTATGTATGTAGAAAGGCTTTTTCGTATTTTCTTTGTAAAATGCGGAACAGCTTTAGTTACTGGACTCCATTTATTCAACAATCTTCTCATAATTTTTGTAATAAACAGCGTGTAAAAGTTGCTCACTCGTTTTTCATTTTGTAATCTTTGCGGTGATTCGCACTCTGGAAGAACTTTGATTTGTACAGATACCAAAATCTATTACGATACCATATTAAAACGAAATAACTTTCAGATTTACAAACTAAAAATTAAATAAATTTATTTAAATCTGTGTCGATATATAAATCTTCTACGACCGAAGTAAAAAGTAATTGGTAAAAATCTGATATTTTGTTCGAATTCGAAATTTGCATTTACATAGAAGTCTTTTGCAAAATAATATAAATCTCCAAACGTGAGTATTATTATGTGTTGCTACATATTGGAATTAAGCAAACATTTATATGATATCAACTAACCTTAGCTATAGTAATAAATATATTATTATTAGACGGATAAAGAGTAATAGACTCCAAAAAGAGTAACATATCGATTGAATATTTTGTATGCAATAATTATTATTTGCATCTTAAATATTATTTTTGGTAAGTTCATTTACAATTATGAGCAAAATTTATTTCGTAACTAATAGTTTCAAAAAATATTTAAAAGAAAAAAATTAATTACTCATTTTCGGTTAAATAATTAACCGATGAATATGATGTAGTTTTATTAAGTAATATAGTTTTAAATTATTTTTAATTATATATTAACATTATCTAATTTTTTGCTTTTAATAACAAAATTGAGAAGCGAATATTTGTCGCTGGTTTATCTTGTTATTAAGTATGAAAATTTGACAAAATTTTAGAGAGCGATCATAGCATTTTATGGTGATCATAGCATGATACTGTTTTGTATCATTTAGACTTGAAGATGAAAATGAAACAGAGAACAAGTATAGGCTGTATAGAATATATGAAAAAGAAAGTTCAGTATTAAATAAAATAGTATACAAGCATTTTCATGAACAATTACAAAAAAACAAGGTAAATAATACTAGGTTACCTACCTTGAGTAATATTCAAATAAAAAATCTTCATAATCTCAATATATTTATTGTATATGTCTAGTTCATATACAATAAATATATTGAGACTATGAGGATATACAGGAATGAAGAAGCAAATTTTATGTTAGTTGATTAAGGTTTTTTGATAACTTTAATCGCACCGAATTATATATATATATATATATATATATATATATATATATATATATATATATATATATATAATTAAACTATAAATTCTTTGTAACATTTGTAGCTAGAGCCAAAGACCAAAAGACAGCCTTATCACTAAAACCATTAAAGTTATATTCAAATAATGCATGGATGAATGAAATAGTTTTAGTACTATTCATAACATTGAGTTGGAATTTTATTTAAATTTCTTTCTTCATTTGTTAATATCAAAATGCTGTATTTTTTGTCATTTGATGACTCAAGTGCTATACATCTTTCAACTTTCTCTCAAATTTGTTAGTGGTAATTCAAAATTTGACCAAAAATCACTTAATATTATTACGCAACCTTATCCATTAACAACAAAAACACACGTCTCGAATACCGTAGAAGCAGAAAATGATGTGATTTCTCGGGTGAAATAATGTATGACAAATTGAACTCGTTAAATTATTTCTATTATTTTTTCTCACATTTGCTGTACGAGAAGATAATACGTCTAGTAACAAATGAGAGATTTACAAATAAGATTAAAGTTTTAATGTTATCAAGTGATGAATTATGGTATTCTAGAATTACCGCGTAGATCAATGTGCTTATGTCGACTCATATAATTCAGAAATATTTACTCATAATATAAGATAAAATATATCAATGGAAAATAAACTTCTGTGTAAATTGCAAACACCGACCCGTTCTTTCTACTCGACCTTTAATTGAGAATTTGTTGTTTCTAGGAAATTGGCAAGTATTTCAGTAGAAGCATAATAATCATAAGTTCTTCCTAAAGTTACTGTAAATCTTATTTCCGGTTTAGTCGAGCTACCGCTGTATAAAGGGCAAGAAAATGAAGGGAGTTCCACGTACTCTATAATATCGATCGTTTATAAAATTAGTCACATAAACAGAAGTCGTACAATTTTGGATGCTCTTAACTGCAAATTAACCTAATATGAAGCTCATCCTCGAAAAAAGTGATCATGGTACAAATTATAAGTAATAGGAATACCTTTCGGGACTTTCTAAGACTGAAGTATTATCTATATTGTTACATCTGTATACATAATTTAAAAACAATATGCAATTTTTTGTCGCGATTGAAATTAAAATCTATTATCTTTTAGCGAGTGCACAAAATATAGCGAATGAATATTTTCTTCGAAATTATACTGATAATGGTATATTATATTGTATGTAATATAATGGTACAATTGTACCGATAACATTAATTCCTAAATTGTGTTATAGTAATTTTCTCAAATAAAATTTAGTAGGTAAAATATTTCCTCCGAAAATGCAAAAATGTCAGAAATCGTGAATTATTTCGGAAAAAATTAAATTCAAAGCATATAAAATGCTTTTAAAATTAAATTAAATTAAAAAATTAAATTCAAAGTATATAAAATGCTTTTAAAATTAAATTAAATTAAAAAATTAAATTCAAAGTATATAAAATGCTTTTGTACCGGAATTACTATAACTTCTTTTATTGCGACATTTATCCATTAAGCAAAACAATAGGTCGCTTCTTCAACATATTTGAAATTTTTCTTTCCCACTTTTTCTACATACTTACAAATATTTCGCAAAAATTTTGTGACGTGAGAAAATGTAAACATTTTTCTAATGTAGTCTGGAAAACTAAACCTATTTTTCCTTTATGAAATAATTTAAAGTTAACTTAAAGCGCCTGCTTTTGACAGCTTTAATTAGATTGAAAACGGTAATTATTTAATTCGAAAATCGGTTTATTATGTTTTTCACTGTTTAATCGTGTTTTCATTAGGGTTTCATTCTGGCTCTTTTTTCATGTGCTAAATTTTATAAATCTTCCGTACATGACCGAATAAAAGGAAAATATACCGTGCAAGGACTATTATAATATAAAGTAGAATTCTCCTTGTCAACTCTTCCGTATATGGCCTAATGTAAATAAAATATAACCTGAAATCAACAGAAAATCAGGGTATATGTCACTCATACAATACAATAGTCATCTGTGTGTGAGTAGTGTTATTTTTGACCTGATATAGAGAAAACTAGGAGCGCTGCTGTACATTTTACTCATTGGAAAATAGTTTTATAATTTATCTTTACTTAGATAATCTAACATCACTTAACTTTCTTACTAAATGGTTTATACCATTAAATAATGAAATTTTAACACTTTTAGTAAGTTAGTTAAATATTGAGAAATATAGAAGTTCATGTACGGAGAAGTATTACGTAGGTAATATACGGAGAAACACACATTTCATAGTAAGTATAAAGGTTAAGTTAAGTTAGACGAGGTTATGTTAAGGTAGATTAGGTAATGATAGGATAGGTTAGGTTAGGTTATTTTAGGTTATGTTAAGTTAGATTATGTTAGGTTATATTAGGTCAGGTTGGGTTATGTTAGGTTAGATTAGGTCAGGTGAGAGTGTTCCAGAACGTCAATTTTCTATCTACTCATAATGTATTTTATCTGCATCAATACCATACACATATGGTGCCTTTATGTAATTAATTATACTCTAGTTATTATTTTAATCCATTTGTTAACAGTGCTTAACACTTCTGGAATAGATTCGAGTACTGACTCACCAATATAATATTTATAAATATATTTGTAATGAATAAATAAAAATTTTGTACGTCCAATGTTTGTAATAATGGTTTGCAAGAGAGCATACGTGATATTGTTTACTATTAGATATACAGAAGTATCAAACTTTAATAACATGTTCCCGATATCCTTCGCAATTACATATCTCAGATTCATGTTGATAAATGCTAAATATTGAACTTTCACAAAGATCAGAACATCATACAATATAAATACACAGTAAATCTTAAACAGTCCACGCAACCGCACTAGGGAAAAATCTCAATTCTAGTAAAGGTTCATCTACAAGTCCTTATTCTTAAAAATTACATAAAATTCCATCGTAATACTCGTATTATATGACCTAACTTATCAATATAATTTCCAATGGCGTTTTTACTACATATTTACTCATTCACTAAGCTTGATGTGTCGCATGTTTTGTTGCATATTTCTGTATATTCATATATATGTTTCCCATCGTTCCGGTTGTACTCGGGCGAAAAAAAGGGTTATGAATTCATTTTGTTTTATTCAGTTTTCTCTATCTTAATTTCCAGTCTATATCTTAGTAACCGCTTATTTTTTTTAAATATTATAACAATTCTTTATAATAATAATTTATGAAAACTATCTAAACACATCGAAAACTTCTTGTAAATTTTCACATTGTCTATATTACCTTTATGTATTATTTCAATATAAATGTAAATAAAGGTTTAAAAATTTAACTGAAAAGTACACTTCAATCACCCATAATTTAAATGATTGTTATTTAATGCCTATACGTTTTAAAAAGACATATAGTTTATGTCTATTTAGATATAAATTACGTGAGGTTTTCAAGCTAAATTCGCTCTAACTTGATTGAAAATAGACCGACATTTTAATCATGTGGAGCGTTCGTAAAACAAACGAACAAAACTTTCCACTCTTTGAAATTAACTAATTTTATTAAGAGAAAACTTTGGGCATGACTTCGAAATGAAAAATCTAAAACATAGTGATGGGTCAATAGACAACAATTTCTGCCGTCAATAATAACTGGTGTAATGCTGTACGATCGTCGAACCCCGTCTATCAGGCGTTTTGAAAGACTATTCCCAATTGCCATCCGGTTTGTTGGTCCACCCAACAGGGTTGAAAATTGTCACTACTGAAAAAGCAGTTTATATTTTTTGAAAAACGTTTTTGACAAACGCTGCTCCACATGACTTAAAATTTGTCTACTTTCAATCAAATCAGAGAACCTGAAGATACTCATGGCTCTATTTACCGTGGCGATGAAGGTTATCTCTCTCTAACTCTACATGAAAATTCATGCTAATTGCGGTCACATAAATATACTGTGTCCTATGCATCTTAATTACAATTAATGGATCACTACGAGATGTCTCTAAATCCCAAAAGGTGTAGACACGGAAGGCGCCGACTACTCTATCAAAACTTAGAATTTATATAGTCACAAGTGGATTAAAACTTTTTTAGCTGCTAAGAAATAAGAAACTCAAAGAACAAACTGCTGGCATCGAGCAAAATAAAATTAGCCGCTCGTTCAACGATCGCTAGATCCGCCAAATCGGTAACGCATTCTTTGAGCTAGTTGCGATTCACATTAATAACGATTAGGCCCGGATAAAGAAAATATGAATATTCATTATTGGGTATTCAGTTATTACCGCCGAATTAATATGTAGAGCACTGATTTTTCTTCATGAGGGAATACTGGTACCTGAAAAAGTAGTTTCCTTGAAAACTTCTAAATTAGGAAGAAATTTTGAATTTCTTACAATCGTTCTGTTACATCATGTACTTATTAGCAGTATCGTTTACACGGCACCGCTCTCATTATTCTCATAGTTACATGGTAAGAGCAGTTCAGCTCTAATAGCAGCACTTTAGCAACATGAAAGGTTGCTAAAGAGATGCTCCGGGGCTCCCAGGTTCATCAGCAAACTCCACTCTCAGATGCCTCAGTATAGGGCACTTCTTATCCCCTTATAAATCTTAGACAGAAATCTCGCTGGATTCAGAGGTTCTCAATTCAGGTCAGTCTTTAGTCTGCGTCATAATTCTGATACTAGTCTCAATTTAAGTCTGACTAAATTTTTAGTTATAATAATAATAATTTGTAATAATTTTTAAAATTAATAAATAATTCAAGAATTAATTGTTTCTTTTTTAAATCACTTGGAAGTCTTCATATTATTTTGGTGGTAGCTTATGAAATTGGAATTAGGAAGTCCTCATAATATTTTGATGGCAGCCTCATCAACAAAAATTTTACGAACTAATAGAAGCGACAACAATTTTCACCAAACTGGAAGTAATGTAATACCAACAATCTACACAAACCGGGCCAGTATCGCAACAGTTTCCTGTATTTCAACGTAACAATTAGCATCAAGCAATCTACGCCTGCAATGCATCTCCCTTGAGAACCTGCTTCGAAGCTCAACACTGACGACATATGTGGACTACTTCAAATATGCTCTAATAATACTGTAATTTATATACAGCCCGTAATAGTTGTAATTTATAATTTTCTAAATAATTGCAATTTGCTTCGTAAACTTTCATTCTATATGCCTTGCATTTTAAACATTTAATTTAATGTTTATATATATGTATATATATTGTTTAACTAACTTTATACTCCGAAGGGTCGTCTTAAATTAGTTAAATTGTGACATATTAAAATTAATAATAACCAACCGCGTAATCTAATTGAACAGAAAATATAACTGACGAAAGAAATGTTTGAAGCGCTACAGACGCTTTTCTTTGAACGCTTTTGTCACAAATTACACAAATCCAATTAATATGGCAACTTCCCCTGTCTTGTCAGGAGTTGCATTTTCAATTATGAGGCAAGGCAGCAATCGCATTTTCCATTAAATAATTTAAAAATTGAGCTTCGCTGAAATAATTCTTAAAAAATAAAATTCGAAGAATATAAACATTACACCTATCTACTAACTGATTTACAAGATTGAAAACATCGAATAACACGAAAGGAGAAATCAAGGGATGACCAGCCGCAATAGAGACCTCGCCCTAAATAGTTTTATTATGGGTGTTTGCGCACAAATTTCAAATATAATCCGCTTTCGAGATTCAGGACATTTAAACAAAGCGATAAAACTTGCCATTTCAGAGGATAAAATACAACGATATCTTTATTTGTTAAAATTGTGTATCCCAAAGCCAAAACCTAGTGAGCGAAAAATAATACACCGAAATCAAACAACTCCTGTACTCAACATTCTCCTAGAGTTCATTTGGCGTAACTGTAAAAAAAATAGGTCACACTGTCGAAGTATGCTGTTTAAGGAAATATGATAACAATAAATTCAGTGCCGACCCTAGTAACTACGATTCAGGAGAATCGCCCACTTACGAAGACACATTACAGAAGCCAAATTTTAACTTCGAACCCCGTATATATTTCATAAAAGATGACGATGACTCTTATAATACAAAAATAGACGCCGAAACCTTCAAAAATTTAAACAAATAAACTAACCCGGGTGCTGTGCGAAACTATTTTTTTTCTTTTCCAATCAGCATATTTCCGAATCTCCTCTTATTGCAAACTGTATAGTACAAATAAGGACAATAATCGGATAAATATTCCTGCCGCAAATACTTCTGAAAGATCTGTTTCAGTAAACTCTAATTTCAGTTACACCTCACCCATCATCACGTGATCACATCATGACCACGTCATCTTAATGACAAAGAGATAAACTACTTGTACGACATATATTCTCGATATATTTCACATACCTTCAGATTAGTTAAGTAAAACTAACGTCATTGCCCATGAAACGAGGACAACTTCTAATATCTCTATCCATATCAAATCCTACAGATTTCTAGAATGTAATAAACGGGAAGTAAAGGATCTAATAAATAAAATGCTAAATCAGGGCATAACCAACCCTCTATGTCACGTTGGTTATCTTCTATGTCGATAGTTCCAAAAAATTATACTCCCCAAATGAAAAAAAATTGTGAGTGGTTATCGATTTTAGATAATTAAACGACATAGTAATTATTGATTCTTACCCGATACCTCAAAGGACGACGACCAAATTTGTATGAGACCCGTTCCCTCCTCCAACAGATATTTTAAATGTTTCAATAACTTTGTATGAATCCATAGTAAGGCTAGTAATCAGTTTTAACTTCAAAATGAACGGAGTTTAGAAATAAAATAAAGTGAAGATAATTGTAATAAAATAAAGTTAAGAGTTGACTATGCTCATATTAATTAATTGTCATCAATTATAATGCTGTTCAGCAGCTCTGCCGGTGAATTAAAGTCTGCATAATGCCCTAATCCCATGCTCTACAAAATTGAAATTATATGTTCACAGCTTTCTACAGTTCGACTTCCTATAAGGCACGTACAATATCAGTGAGCTATTGAATTTCTACCTGATGAATTACGATAATTTAAAATGTATGTATAAACGCGAGATCTTATATGTCGCGATTGTACACGAACTCGGACCAACCACACATTCCTTTAGAATATGTTACATTGATTTAAGTCACTTAACTCAGTTTATCCGTATAATTCAATATTGTAAGGCCCATTACGCAAGTACTCCGCACAATAAGACTTTGCAAGCTTAATATAATAGTTTCCTAAAGCAAATAGAAAAAAAAAATTGTTCCGATAGACGAGGAAACTCTTAAAAATGAGTAATATTTACTTCCACAGGCACAAAAGCCACTCTTCAACTATTTACATTTTTCCTTTGTACGTAATCTTACAATAGATTAGGTATATTCAACTGAGAGTGAATTATATTTAAAATCTCAGGAGCGTGTACATTATCACATGCAACACGATAATGTATATTTATTATAGCTGCAGCAATTTTAAAATTCGTGAATATATTGGATAATGTTTTAATAAATTACTTTGGTCTGAATAGTTTAAATCTGTTTTTAAACTTGCTTTTTATGGCTTCCCCATCGACAAATAGTGACTAATCGAGCCGTTTTTTCCTGTTCGTTAGTTAATTGAGAAGAATTCCGGTCCTTTGAGGTAGGCATGTGGGCTTCACATTCATGACTAAATGTCATCGATACTATCCCTAAGTCCCTTATCTAGATTAAAAAGTTCCTGGTTTAAAAAGCAATGCAGTGGATGCTCCTCGTTGTTCATTATAGATAACATTATTGTCGCATCCGATGTTGTGGCGGGGAATAGGGTAATCACATCTAAAATATATCCATCACTGCAAACTAATCAAAACAGTTTTAGTAGGTTCCTAAATTTATGGCTTCTATAACTCGCACGGTGGAAGAGAAAATTCACACTTTTTTCTATATATAGGTACGTACCATCGTAAATCAGAATGATCTTCGTATTAGTCTCATTTCAGTACAACGTTTTTGGGATTAACAAGTTTCTTTCGAGAACGCTCTCTCTGGAATCTGCGATCTAATTCTAGATGTATTGAAACAAAATCTCGTGACAAACATTCCTTCACTATTTTAATTTTTCTTTAAATAAGACTAAGTGGCACCTCAAATAGTGCTGCCAGCCTTTCGTTCGTTTCGCCAGTTTTTAGTTTTGTCAAATAGATTGCAAGAACTGTTCTCAGGTGACAATCTTGCTTTGCCAGTGATGGCGTTTCTTCTAGAAAACTATTAAATTGCTCACTAGTTAGATCAAAAATGCAAATTATTTTACTCTAAACCCATTGGGGATTAAAAATTCAACCTTGGGCCTCTATTTTTGATAGATTTTGATAACATTCTCGTCATGTTTGTAAGCAACTGTGAGTTGAACTAAAGCGTTACTTTGACAACATTGAGCAATTCTTCCCAGTTCAAATGCATCAAATGATTTCACGGATTCGTGCATTCGGTAGCATATACAAAATATAATGGCACGAGGAGTATAATTTTAGAGAAGCTGGAATGCGTCGTAGTTTTTCATTACTGCATTGCCTATAAACGCAGCGTCCAGATGATTTTGCTGTTCTAACACGATCAGGCATGAAAAGTTCAGCTCTCTCTTGATCTGCATCTAGGACATCCACTGGTTTTTGTGGCACGGCTTCTTGCGTAGGTCCTGGAATGAGTTCTGGCACAGGTTCTTCCATGGGTTCCGGTACAGGTTTTTCCATGGATTCCAGCAGTTTCTTTCATGGTTCTGGCAGAGGTTCTTCCATGCCACCACCTAATGTTGGCTACATCACGCCTTCCTTGATTAACGGCATTGTTGACTCTTGGCTAACATCTGTGACATACAGCCACACTGTTTTGAAAACAATCTGAAACGGAAATAAAACCTTTGAATATATATAAAGATTCAGTCTATTAACATCAATTTCCAAGCACGTTATTAGGATTATAATCAAAGTGCATGTGTAAACAAAGATCGGATATCTTGATGCATATCTCCTTTAAGTTCGTTTTTTCCCGCATAAAGGCAAAAAAATAATAATAAAACTTTTAGACTAAACTGTATTGCAACAACTTGGAATCTATTTGTAGTGCACGTTTGACTAGTGTTTTAATTTATCTTTTTCATCTGACGGTTGTTGCAACAATTTTCAAAATGGATAATAGTAATAATAATTAAGCAAATACATACGTGTATTTGTCCACTTAGAACATTATGTTCAGCTAAATCGGATCTACTTTGACGAAAAGTATCTTGCAAAATGTGATGCCTCTGCCGTAATACATATGATAGGTTCACAAAGTCCTTTGCAAACCAGGCTCAAATAATAAAGACACCAATCAGGTTCGATAAACATTCAGGGGTCAATGTAAGTAAAAAAAATCGATAATATAATATGCACAGAGCACCAAAGCATCGTGGGCAGCGAATAAGCAACGAATGACTAAACAAACAGGTTACGGTTGCTGGATGGACGAGTAGGGGGACGACGGTTGCTGGGTAGAGGGAGGGAAGCTAGCAGAGGTTTTGAGATACATAAGCGCTACTGCACTGCAGTCGCGCCGAGCATTGTAAAAACTGTGTAATGGTTATAACGTGTATGTAAACGTTTTATCTACATTTAAAATTATCATTTATATAAAAAATTAAAATAAAATTATTTTCCGGGAATGCCCTGCGCTTTTCATTGGATGTCGCCATAGTAAAAAGTTATCACTTTACTAGGATGTTTCGACTGAGATACCTTTCAAAACTATTGGTCGGAGTTGGGTCAGAGGGTTGCGGGAGGGGGACGTTCTGATGCACTATCCTTTTCGATATTCTTGATCAATTAGGTAAAAGCAAATATTTTTCAATTCTCAATCTCGCTTCAAGTCTACGTCAAATGATCATGTCTGCTGAAGGCGCTACGAAAACCGCATGTAGTTTTCTGCAAGAATTTATGCGGATGCCATTTGGTTAATAAATGTAAATGTAATGTTAACACGGCAGAAAAAAGTGTTGTTAGCCATCATCTTCGACAATTTGTTGTATAGCCTTCCAATTCTATCTCTTTGACCATACATTTGATATTATTACTGATCACGGACCTTTGGAATGGTCTTTTAACCACAAATATCTAAGTAATAAAGTTCAACATTGGCGTTTAAAATTAGAAGAATAAAATTATAGAATTGTCTATAGGAAAGGAAAATTAAATTCTCCGGCTGACGCTCTCTCTGGTTAACCTGTAAACCCTGTTCAACGTGATAGCCATGATACTCAGGTTCCAATTTAAGATCCTCCTGAACCTGTGATAGCAAAAACTCCTCCTAATCCTGAAAATATTGAGCCTTTAATTAATGACCATATACCATACCGAAAAATCATATTTTAGCACAGTTATAATCGAATACAACAACAGTTTAATGAAAATACTACAAAAATCAATTGCAATTCCAGTTTCTTTAAAATTAGATAAATGCATAAACTATACCCTAGGAAATCGTGAAAATTCTCAATTCTCAATTAGCTAACGCTATAACATAGCCTTACCAAATTTTCAGCAGACTGTCCTATCGAATCACTACGGATGAAGAAACCAACGAGTGTTTATTACATTTTATATCTTTATTTGGTATACCCGAAAGCATTTCCCACCGATTAGGGAGCAAATGTCGCATTGGATCTTTTTAAAAGGAAAATAAAACAATAATCTTCATATATCTCCATACTTCCTTCAGGCACAAGGAGAAAACTTTAGAAAATTTTGATATTACTTTTGATATTTGAATCATCAAAAGAAACCTCAAAATCATATGATTCACATTGTTTAGAATATCAAGTTTAAGACTGTGTCTATCTCATAAACCACCTCAGGCTGTGTAAAACTCTTTCTCCTATTTGGAAACTACCCTACAAGATTATCAAAATGAATGGGAAAAATTCTCTGATTATTAATAAATTGGGGCTACGTCGTTCATTACTATGACCAAATAAATCTAGCAAGAGAAATAACGATACCACATCTTAAATTATATTTAATATTTGTTATCTTTTAGTACATATATATATATATATATATATATATATATATATATATATATATATATATGTATGTATGTGTATATATATATATTTTTTTTTTTTCTTCTCTTATACGAATCTTTCATAAAACTTTCACAAATAATTACCCTTGTTACAAGTGTTACTTGGATCCTGTTGGCTCATTAATAAACCTTAGCGTGGTTATTCCTACTGAAAGATCCTTTATAAACAACACTTACATAATATACACGCTATCTTCGAAACGGTAAGGTTTCTTTGCAAACAACTTTCTCTACATGTTTTTATGACATGATTAATCATGTTGATTCTATATACCATTTTATTGTAATACAATCTAAATGCTTAGCTTGGTTTGACGGCGTTGGAACTGTCTATAAATACATATTTGGTACATTAGGTGAAAATGACGCCATTAATATAACAATGCCATTAAAGAAATGTGTTTGGCTAATTTTCTTTAATCCGTAAAGAAAATTAGCAAAATTCATAAAGGAAACATTTTAATTACATCAGCAATGCTCTCTGCTTTTCAGGAGCTAGTAAACGAAATACACACCAATGAACCGAGTTTGAAGAGCGCTATTGAAAACATCGCATCGAATTTGAAAAACTTGACCATTCTGTCGAATAAATTATTATTGAAAACAAAGTTCATGTTAAATGTGCTAGAAAAAGTCTACTCACATCGCCATTTAAAATTGAGGACATACAGGTGACAAACGCTGTAATGCAAAAATAATGCCCTATATCCATTCATTATTTTACCAAAACAACTCTACTAAAATTTAGTCGACAATTATAGATTTATACCTAACTTTAAGCTATTACCTGTATCATTAGATTTAGATCATATTATTATATTAGTTAACATACCCAATAATAAAATTGTATTTATATTAATGATACCATTAGTTAATTTTCGAGAATTTAATCTATATCATAACCTATCACTGCCCATAGCATATAATGTAACAAATTTCAATATTTATGTAATCATAATCCCTTCAAATAAATATATTGTTGTAATTGGAGGTAAGTACTATTTTGGAAACTTAGATAATTTAAGAAATTATAAAATTGTTAGTAATAATTTTTATTTATGCGCTGTGACTAACATTTACTCTAGTTCTGCTAACCCAAGTTGTGAAAGTGGAATACTTTCCAAGGTTGTGACCTCTGTTCTAAAACGGCGTGAAACTAAATTCCTTTACTGATGTTTGGAGATTTGGCAATAATTAGGAAATGGCAAATAGATTTTCATAATTTATTGGAAAGCAGTAAATTGAATTGTTTGCCCAAGAAGAAAATGTTTTTGAAAATGATATAAAGGGAACGGGTATACTCGACACACTGTTCCTGAATATATTGAGCATATTAAAAAGAGACAGTCATTTGCCAAATCTAATATTTAATTTATAGCAAACCCAGTTAACTTCATCATTGACATTTGTTGCAATATTTTAAATTAAATTTGACCCATTGGCTGTAAAATAAAAAAAACTCAGACTCTTTAAGGAAATTGCAAATAATGTAGACTTAATAGGTAAACCTCATGTCATAGAATATGGGCATTATTATTCATATATTTTATATACCTTTATATTTTTAAGCACTGTATTTTATTTCCACTATAAGATTTATAGTTGTAAATTCAAATCTAAAAAAATATCTAATTAGACTTGTGTCTGATTCGAATAATATAGACTCTGAACATGCTTCTGATACAAATACAGTAAATCTTCCGGTATGAATACCTAGAATTAGAACTTCTATAACATAAACTTACAAGTGGGTGTAAGTTTACTCTTCAACGGGAGAATTTTACATCCTGTACTTATTAGCAGTAATGCTTACATGGCACTACTCTCATGATTCTCATATTTACATGATAAGAGCATTCCGTTCCCTGAGCATCACCTTTCCATGACGAAGCCCAGTTTCTAGGCTCGTCAGTTAACTCTGCTCCCAGATGCCTCAACACTTCTCACCCTTTATAAATCCTAGACGGAAACCCCGTAGGATTCAAACGATCTTGGTTTAATTAAGTCCTTAGCCCGCGTCTGTCGTAATCTAGATTCAAGTCGCAATTCACGTCTAACTAAACTTTTAATAATAATAGTAATTGATTTGTAATAATTATTAAAGTTAACAAATAATTCAAGAATAAATTGTTTTTTTTTAAATCATATTTGAGAGTGGTCATATATCGTCGTTATAGGATTTCATATGTTACGTCTCATTCTATAAATAGCATTAAAATTTTATGAGTTTCCTCTTCGCATTTAATTTAAATTGTAATTATTAAAAAACGAAAAATTCAAGCTTTATTGAAACTACACGTTACGAAATAGTGTAATACAAATATGAATCAAATTGGGGCCATTTTAATTGTTTACACGTCTTATTTAAGATACAAGCTATTTGTGCCATAAACTTTAATATAATGGCTATATTTCTAATATAATGGCTATATTTCTAATATAATAAACCTTAATATAATGGCTGATATTTCTATGTCTATCTAAAATATCGCTTAAGTTTCTTTACTAATCATAATGCGATACATGCGAGACGTTCGTCACATAAATTCATTCTTGGTTGTAATTTTAAGCGTTTAAGATTTTTATCCTTTTCGTCATTTATGCTCTCCACCTCTATCTCAAATCCCAAATTTATAAATAACTAAGAACTTTAGAAATTTATTTTATGAATACTTTCTATTATAACTGTGGTATTTCAAACATCGAACGTAACGTTTCATGAATTGCATTTCTATGTTACAATTTAATATAATTTTCCTAAGTAATATTAATTAAATTCGAGCTGTAATATGTGACAGCCGCTCTATCGTTTATTTCTAATTAAAATTCGTTTTCAAGTGGATATACACAAAAGATAACAATTATTGGTTATTCATTTTCAGATTTGAGCACTATATGAAAGCGGTATATTTATTTAGGCTTGTGTAAAACAGGTTCCAATTCTGAAGGATATGAATGACAAGTACATTTGGAAAAATTACATCTGAGATTGCTTTGACGAGTGTGTCAGCGACAGGTGAGGCGAACGTTCATTGAATATTTATATCAACGAGCCTGAGTGCCATCTGCAAAGTAACGAGCGATTTTTTATGCGGAGGAACGACGTCAAATTTTTATTTTCGATTCGTATATTTTAAACTATATCCTTTTACTGACGATGCTTATTGTTGCTAGTATAAACAAAATTACATTGGTTGTCGACTATCGAATTTTCCAATAAGAAATTGATCAACCCAGTAATTTTAGATTACCATAATTGTTGAAATGACTTATTAAAGTAGTCATATTCAAAATTTAAACTTATTCGGAAATCTCTGGTTATCTCTTGACCTAGTATATTCTGGTACAGTGAGTATAAGAAAAGTTAATATTAATCGTTTAACGAGTTAATTATATCCAACATTTTATTTACTCGAGAAATCCACAATGACCCTGGTCTTCGAGACGTATGTTTTATTTTAAATAAATAAGGTTGGGTAATAACATTCACTGGTATTAGATTAAATTCCAGTGGTGTTGGATTAAATTTCGATGTACTTTACACTCAATCGAAAATTGAGCTGAAGGTTACAGCTTTTGTTTTCGTAACTCACCTCATATGAAGTAATTCGAATGGGTCGAATACGCAAATGATCTCTGTACATTTTAAGCGGAAGTACTACGTACGTAGTACTGCTGCCCTTAATCACGTGTACAAATAAAAATACTCAGTTCCGGGAAGTCAAGGAATTATATATTTCTGGTTGCGAAATAATACCTTATTTTAGAAATATTTTATCAGAACAGGTACAAAATTATTTAACCCTGGGTGTCAAATATTTCATTGATTATATTGCAAGTATCCAAATATTTAGAAAAGAGTAGTTGCTTTGGGACTGCTTAGCACTTTTTATTCTATTTAATAGCTATGAAATGGCATACCGAGATGTTAGCATTTGATTATTGTAGCCTTTTTATAAAAGAACATTCATTATCCAATGTGACGTATAATTTAGTCCTTCTTTATTCTTATCCATGAAGCAAGGCATTCTTCGTCCGGAAAATTTTTAAACTATTTCGTATTATCTGTGTGAAATGCGGGAAAAAATTAATTATTAAATTCTATGTGTATATTCGTTAAAACGTCACAAAAGGTCGTGTCATGTTCATTTACAATTTTGCTGTCACATTGTAATTTTTGCATTTATCCACGCTCTTAAAGACCTCTCATTTTAATAAATTTCAAATTCTCTTAAGGTATCATATTAAAAGATTTTTTTTTAATATTTTGTGGCCGTAAAACAATCAATTTAAAAAAATTTTATATTTTTGCTTACTTGTGAAAAAGCATATTCCAAATTTGCACTGAAAATTCTGAAACTACGATGTTTCTATTCAATAAAACACTTTTCTATAGATATATGGATTGTTTGTGCGTTTGCGCTTTGAAAAACTATTTCGGAATTAATATCATGGAACGTGCTTGTTCGTGCTTCAGCGCACTCGTCACTTCAAAACTAAAAGGTGAGTAATATGTGAAGAAAACTGTTCAAACAAGTAGTTTCATTTCAATTCAAAATTTAACGTTTCTCAAGAATCTATTGTAAAATAAGTAAATATCCTAACATGGGTACTAGTACGTATTGCTACGTATCACAATTATGTAATCATTTAATTATAAAGATAAACCTCCCCTTGCTGTATCAGTTTAGACACTAATAATTATTAAATTGATAAGAATAATAGTCTTCGAAAACGGTAACATATCGACTTTCACTCTACATTATATTTTTGTCTACTTTATAATTGTAAATAGGACTCCCAAATAATAAAAATCTCTCTACTGTACACATTATTTGCATATTAGACAACAATTTTCATTATTAAGTACATATGGTTATAATTTAAAAAAAATGATTTCATCACAATTAGTTTAAAAAATATTTTTGAAAGTAAATTTAATCTCAATTAATTATTTTTAATTATACTTCAATATTTCCTTAGTTTTTTTGTTTTTTTTATGAAACTAAGAAGTGAATAAATTTCTCTTTTTCGAAAATTAAATGTGGAAAAGAATTCTTTAACTATATAAACAATACAATTTATTCAGAAAATGTAAAATAAGAAATTACAGTACTATGTAAATGATTTTAAAATGCCAAGTGATAAACTTGAGTAATATTCGAATAGGAAACCTTCATGGTGTTAATATATTTTCTTATACATGTGCTAAATCAGACTAGTATATAACGACAATCGCAAAAAGAATGCAAAATTATATAGCACAAAGAAATTACATAACTTATGGGGTAGATGTCTGAGGTCATCCTTATAGAATATACTTAAGTGATGGAATTATCAGACATCTTTATAAGAAATGAAAAAACTGAAACAAAGAACGACGGGATAAAATCTAATATTCTTCCTGTCTTCAAAAATTATTTGTGAAATATATAATAGAGATGAAAAAGATACTTAAAACTTTGGGTCCGCTTATAAGTTGAAATTAGCGATGGTAATAAATTAATTATTGTATTTAGATATTTGTAAGTTTTCTAAGTAATTGGAATACCTTTCGGACCCACGTAAAATTTAAGAGTATAAAGCGCCATATGTCTAAAATTGAAGAACCATCTGTTTTAAATCTACTTATATAATTTTAAAATATGGATGGAATTCGCATTTATTCTCTTTTAATAAATTAAGGAAAGCTTATGGCTGAGTGCAATGAAAAATATTTTCTTTAAAATTATACCGTTAACGTATATTAATTCCGTGAATTTTTATTTAATTTTAGCTTTGTCATATACAATTAAACACGTAACTTATTTCCACAGATGACGCAAAATTGTTACATTGTCGGGTATTAAATATCGCAAATTATTTCACATTTATTCAGTAAATTCAGAATGTATGAGAACTTTTTGTTCTGAAATTAACTTACAAATTTCGTTTAAGGCGACGTTCAAATTTTAAATCCTGGTCATATGTCATAAACCATCAGAATCTTTTACAGTGACTTTAAATTTTTCCTGTTACATCTTTGTACTAAATGTAAATTTGACTTAAAAATTTCAACGTTGGAAAATGTTAACATATTTCGGGTTCGGTCTATCTTTTACGGAGCAATTTATATTAAAATGAGTACTTATGGATGCTTTAATTAAGAGCTATTGAACGACTTATTGTTTCACACTTTTTAAGCGTTTTTCGTTAGTGTTTTGTTGTGAAATGTGGCTGAATGTTAGATAAGTAGTTAATGTTTGCAAAATATTAATCTCGCTTTTGAATAATCTTCATGGAATTTTAAAAAACGATTAAATATAAATGATATTACGCACAGCCATAGGTTTGTTTATGGCGTCAATATTGCTAATCGATGAATTTTTGAATATTAAAAATGTACGCAAAACAAATATTTTATTAAATATAACATTAATCTTATAACTCAATACACATGTTTATGGTTTTATTTTGATTAAATAAATATTTAAACGTATTTTTATAAGACTATTTTTTTATTCACAAATTAAGTAAATATTTAAAACAAATGTTTGACGCAATTTATTTAATTTATGAATCATACTATCTAAAACCCCTGACATTTTCCAACCACAAAAGTGCATGATAATGAAATCATTATGATTATAATTAAAAAATATTAATATGTCATAACAAGATGAAGGCAATGCATTACGACTTCGAAATTTATCAATAGTTTAAAATATTACATCAATAATTTTTTTAAACCCCACATTACCATAATAACATTTAAAAAGACATTTTATTGTAAATTGTTAATAAAATTAATATTAAAGTATAAATAATTTACAAATATTAAATAAACATACCGTGTTGATATTTTTAATATTTATTATACGGTATGAAATAAAAGCTGGCGGCTTAATAATTTTAATTTGCGTTTATATATTATTACAAGTTTTAGGATAAATTTAAAAGAAAGTCCGAAAAATAATAGCTGTTTAATAAATTACGCTCCTTCATTGGTTGCTCGGGTGAGCGCGACGCTTAAATGTACCATTAAATCATTTTACTCGGGAACAGTAAACAAGGAAATGTTTTTGACTTCTATGTAATTATTACGGTAGAACAACCCTACGCTCGTGCGCAGGCATGTTATACCATAATCGTAGGCGCGCGCGCCTGCTTTCGATATACAGGATAAATTACGCTTTAGACATATTACCAATAAATATAAAAAAATTGCCTTATAAAATACTCAGTTTTATATTTATTGTCTTACATGATTTTATTTTCTGAGGACTAATTTTATTATACTTTTTAATCAGTCATAATTATTCGGTTATATAAAATTAAGTATTACTAATAAAATCAGATGCAGAAATAGGTTCTATGTAATTATAAACACTCTAGTGGACAATTCTAACTCGTAATTAGTCGCAGCTTTGATCCAGATTCCAACATGCTGATAAATGTAAACGTGAAGTTTATTTTAAAGACCAGAATATCATAAATGTCTACTGCTCACGCAACCATACTGTGGAAGCAATTCTATTCAGGCATCTACAGTGTTATACATCTACAGTGTCCTTAAATGTGAACTAAAATCTACTTATCTTTTATGACCTGATGATCAATATAACTTCCAAATGGAATATTCACTGTACCTTTTTACGAGTCCGCTTAAATATTGTTTAGTATATTTTCAAGGTTCCGTACCTCACAGAAAAACATGAAACCATTATAAGATTACTCATGATTTCATCAGTCCATCTACTATATCGTTTTTTGATAGAAACCTCTCTGACTTAAAAAGTTGACACATTGATAAAGCACATTAATCTGCCATATTTCAATAATGAACGCTCAAAAATATGTATATTTAAACTTTAAAGAAGTGAATTGTTTTTCGATTTTTGTTTTCAATTTCATTTAAAAAGTCATAGTGTGTAATTTAATTTAAAATCCTGAAGAATATGCTAAAAAGTGTATATTTTTTAGCATATCCTCAATGTCGCCTTCCCCAATTAATGAAATGATAAAACCTAAAATTATAATAATAACACGATTACTAGAAGTTTGACATAAAGTTTGTCGAAAGACGATCAACTGTAGCGATCATCGCTACAGTTATTCGCTACTTGTTATTGCTTTAAAGAAATTTACGATGTCTCCACATCAGTAAAGTATAAATACTAAGCAATATGTTTACATAGTCACAGATATCATTTGTAAATAGTCAAATAGAAATATGACTAATTTATACACTTAAATGTTAATGTTGTGCCTAATTGTGTACAGAACCCTAGTTGTGCGAATTTACCTTGTGTTTAACAGGTCTTTTACGATAAATTTACCTTCAGTAATAAGTTTCAGTCTGCTACGTTAATATTATTTATATTTCTAGTATTTTGGTTTGGGTTCAGAAATTGTTTTGATATTATTCTGATTTATTTTATTAATATCAAATCTATCATTATTAATATATTCCCAAGTTCACAGTTAATTTGTTAATAAAATATGTCAACTTCGATCATTGCTTATAATTGTTTTAAAGATTTTATTTAAATATAATACAAAAACTAATAAAATATTCAAATGTAAAACGTAATTTAGTAAACGTAATAAAGCAGAGAATATATTGACGTGAAACATAACCAACTGTATTAAGCAATATAGATGCGTATGTCTGCTTATATAATAACGAATGTCAGGAGATATTTTTTGCCATGTTCTTTAAGGAAATTCGTCTGTTATTCCGAAAAAGATAAGGAAAAGTTAAATATACTGAAATTTATTACATTTTATGGGTGTATCATCTTAAGATTCAATTTTCTTTAGATACTGCTAAACTTAACAAGGAATATTGTAATGATATAACATGTTAGCTAAGGCAAACGGTCGTACATTGAGTCATTAATTACATTGCATTATCCCTTAAGTTAGGCCTGTTTATAGGAAAATACTTTGATAAAACCATGAAACTTGTCAAATTATTGTTTATTACTTTTCAAGTTTGTGCAACTACAAAGGAGCCATTGAAGTGTTAAATTAAGCTGTGCTACTTTCCGCTGGTCTAACGGTAACGGTGCTCGAATGAAACTTTGCCCCAAATATCGGCAAGCCAAGTTTTGGAAGTTTTGCATAAGTTTTTTAAATTATGCACAAAAATTAATATGTGAACTCGCTTTAATTCATCCAAAATTTAGTGAATACATGTTTTTGTATTATTAGGATATTGTTTTTATCTAAAAGTTCTGATTATATGCAGAATATGTGTTAGGGTTGATATTTCGAAAAATTAAAAAATTAGCGAAGTGCGCGTAACGACAAGCACAATATAAGACTATATCTTATGAATTTGTTGATAAAAATAATTAACTAAAGTTCTGTTATTAAAAGTTTGATATTACACAAATAGACGTTGAAAATGAATAATGGTAAATGACGACGAATTTAATTCTGCAAGACATAACAAATTACACGCGACTCGATTGAATGTGTAAACAAAATATAGTTCGTTTCCGTTTTTATATTATGTTACGTAATAATTGAATTCACTACTCGCAAAATATAGAAGCCTACAAGGCATCTTCTTGCGAAATTTATTGCACATAGATTTGTGATAGAAACAGAAACTATGATAGACGGACCGACGTACGTACTCGTATTCGTGTGTCCGTCTAAAGATAGTCCAAAATTTATTATAAAATGTTTTATTGAAAATAATTTTTTTTAAATGTTAATATAACATCATTTTACATTGACTTACTTTTTAAGACAAATCGCTCGACGAATTTTATAAATAAAATGAAGTGTGGTGAAATTACATTTAGATGTTGTCGAAATTAGCTCTTGTATTAAGGGGATGATCGCTATCTATATTATACCTACCCACATAACTTCAAAATAACATAAAAATATTGTTTGATCGCAATCCACTCATAAGTATAATGCAGAAATGTTATACGTTCTATGTTACGTAATAAACATCTTTAATTATTTCGAAGTATATTCAAAATATACGGGAAACTTGTGCTGGAACTAACTCAAAACTTTTGCTTAATGCGACGTTAAAATTCAAAATAATAGCAATATATCTAAAACTATAAATCGCTTCTTTAACACTTTTTCTGTTAAATGTTTTGAACCGAATTCATACTTACGAAAATTTCACGCAGATATTTCAACGAACAAAAATGTTAACATGTCTCTATTTTTGCCTGGAAAATCAAACCTATTTTTACTCTACGGAGGGAATTAAATTTATATTCAAGCGCATGCTTCTGACAATTTAATTAAGAGATGTGAAACGATTTATTATGCTTATCACCATTTAAGCATTTTTTCATCAGTGTTTTGTACTAGACTTTTTTCTTTCTTAATGGATAACAGAGATGCAACTTAATTTCAGATAATTAGTTATTGTATCCTATAGAAATATTCATTTTGCTTTTGAACAATTTCCTTGAAATTTTAAATATAGGTTGGCTAGAGACGATGTTACGCGTGCTCTTAAATGTCTTTATCCGGTTAAAATTTCTAATTGAAGATTTTTGATTATTAAAATTGTACGAGAAGGGAAAATTTTATTAAATACACCAATAACCGTACACATTAGTATAGGTAAAGATAATAAGGCAATGGTTTTATTTACATTTCAACAGGGCAAAGAAATGTTTAAAGCAAGTATTTGACGCGTTTCATTTTATTTGTTGAACAAACTATATCAAAACATTGATTTTTCTCGAGCAGAAACAAGTATTGACATACAACCAACATGATCGTGATTAAAAAAACAAACATGTGTAATACGTTGCAAACAATATATAGGACATTTGAAACCATGTCACTAATTTAAAATATTACGAGTTAAGTAGGCATTCAAGCCACTTACGTAGCACCATACATTTAAATAGTACCGGATGCTAAAGACTACGAAAGAGATATTGGGCTATTCAAAAGAAGACTGAAACAAGTCAGATAAGGGATCAATTGTTGGAACGTCGATCAGTGCACGAGAGGAGCCGATGAGCATAAGCCGGACAGAAGAGAAGGTCAATCTGTTGCCAGCCGTCAGAGAATACGCTCACAGCCATAGATTATACAGAGTTACTTATACTTTTGCACTTTTAAATATTATATTGAACTTTGCAATAAATCAATATATTTTTTTGAGTTTTTGAGAAGTTTGTTACATAATTGGCGCAGTCGGTAGGATTGACAGACACTACGACAAGAAAACATCACTCTTGCATGAACTAGCGATCGCGCTATTACGAATCGTCAGTCGCAGTTTCGGGTATCAGCCCTTTACTGTCGAACTACAAAAGAACCGTAGCTGGACTGTCAAATTTGGAAAGCTGCTTGGCATGCAGCAGCTGTACCATACAGCACACTCACTCACAGGAAGGTGATGCAGATTCTTCAGTAAGTACTATAAAAATTTTGAACTTCCGAGAGAGTTCCCTCCATATCCTTCCATTGCGTTGACCTTCGCCTATTTGCTAATATTGCTATATATTTTCCTATTTCATGTTTTACTCACAATTTGTGATATATTCTATTAGGAGACATGAGTCAACCTAGTTAAAATGTCACAGACAAATGTCGTATATAAAATAATAGAATGGTTTAGGATTCCCATCGTATTTTGGGTAAAATACAAATCATAATTTATATTTTACCCAAAATACGATGGGAATCCTAAACTATTCTATTATTTTATATACGAAACAAATAGCGTAGTGTCATAATACAAGGAGGAAAACTAGAACAAAGGAAGCGCTAGACGCGGTCGCATACGTGGAGTACTTAGAAACATATGTGGACATTAGGTCTGTCCTTAGACGCGATCAGGTGATCCTCGTAATTAAATAAGCGTAAATGATGCAAGAGCTCATCAGAATGACAGAAAATAAAACAGAAAATGTAGACACTTTTGCAAAAAGAATTAGACATATATTAGATGTGTTAAGGGCAATCGGTAAATACGTGGATAAAATATATTAAGAAGAAATGTCTGCAGATTAACATATTAATCATTTAGAATAATAGTTATAAATCGTAGATAAAATAAGTAGACCCAGTACACTCGAAGAAGTGAGAATTTAAAAGTTAGCTATCTTTCAACAGAATCTCATTAATCGCAGAAAATACTACATATTTTAATGTTATTTATAATCATTCCATCATTAGTAATACTATTTACAATAAAAATATGTCGTATTTTTCCCACAACAAAATAATTGATCGAAAAAACAGAGAGCCCATTGGATTCAGTCCCACCTACTTTGGACAAATAAAACGAATCCAGTCAACTCTCCAAATTTAAATTGAAAACAGGCACAAAACTCTCCATTTTACCTCAACCGATGCGAAACGTTAATTCGGATGTTAAGACGCTATCCGTGAACAAACCATTCATACTCAACTGGACGTTTGAGGAACTATTTTACCAATCATAGGAAGATAGTCCCAAAGACTAAAACGACATAGATAGTTACGATAAGGACTATTACCCCGAAGATTATCAAAATGATACTTTTAAGAAAATGGAGAACGATCCCGAACAATCCGCAGAGAATAAAAATTTTATACAACTCCCCCAAATTCAAACTCAGTTACACACAGAAACACAGTTCAACTCGATCACCATTGCAAAGACCACCTACACTATATTATTTTACCCGAATTTTAGGGAAAATTCCTAACAGATATGGAAGCTTCTAGTTTTATGGATAAGTTAGAATCTTTAGAATTTATTGTTAGCAAAACAGCATTTTATTATAAACTAGCTGAAAAAAAGTGATTTTTGAATAATGCTAGTGTAAAGAAAATGTCTTGTAACCTTATAGAACTTTATTCCAAAAACATCTACAATTCACGCAGATAAAAAATAAAATAAAATTGTTATAATTAATTCTGAAAACATTCGAAAAATACCTGCTTCATTAAAATAATTCCGCATTCGCAGTAATTCTTACTATCAAAACAATCGCTTATCAGAATTGTTTCGCTGTCTCTTTCCCACTCATGGTCTTTTTATTGTTCTCGGCCGTTAAGCGATCCTCTCTACTCCTTAACTCAACAACTTTGCTTTTTTAGTAACTTGCTTATCTCTCTGAGCTAATAACGTGGTTTTTGTGCTGTTTTTTCCCTACCACTATTTTTATTTGTTGACCTATGCTTTAATTGGACCTTATTTGTACTTGTGATTTGGATATTGCTTGACCGATTGCATTACAAAATGCCTCAGACCTACACTGCTCGCGAATATGCAGAAATTTATTTCATTTACGGGCTAAGTTATGTTAGAATTTACTCCATTTATTTCTCAGAATAACAGACATAAACCAACAACTGCTTTAGCAACGATCTTGGTAAAACTGGACACAAGAGAGCCTAATAAACGTCTATGCGAAATATTTAATACGTCTAGACCGACCTTCTAAACAAAAATGATAAGCGTAAAAAATTATTTCATGAGAGAATTTGTACCTAAATATATAGGTTATCACCACATATCAAGAGAGGAGACCATGTCAGGAAGTTTATCTATACCTAACATTTTAAAGGCAGTGAAGATAGTTATTATAACCCATGATGGTGCGTACATATATTTGTAAAAGAGTAGTGATTATTATTTTTAAAGAAAATATTACAGCCCCAATAAATGGCGACATCTATGTACACCGTATTTTATAATATGCCCAGATGGGCACATTATAGATATATTTGTTTCCTACAATGCAATTGTTTCCTACAAGTTTCCTACATTAGATATATATTAAAAATATTTTTAAGGAATTGTTATAACCCGTTGTTCTTCGGTGTCTTTCGGTGGTTCTTTATGCCTAACGATGTTTTTATTGTAGATAGATTTATTGTAGATAATCACTTGTTCTAATTAAATAACTTATTTCTGAGACTTCAAAGTATTATATATTCTGCTCGTGAAATAACATCTTATTTTGGTAATATTTCATGAAAACCCGCATATAGTCATTTTTTATTAATTATTTAAACTTATGAATATTACAATATAAAATACACATATTGCAAACATAAAATTATTTAGAAAAAATATTTGCTTTAGAACAACCAGGTTTTTTTTGTTTAATGGCTATGACGTGGCATGCTGAGAGGATAGCATTTGGTAATTGTGGCCTCTTCATGAAAAGTAATTTAATACCGTGCGAAGTAATTTAGTCTTCCTTTTTCCTTTCTTGCAAAAGAAGGGAAGCATTTTCCATATTACATAGTGAAGTGAATGATAGAATAATTGAAAAAGTGCATCCATAACTTATTTCCTATTTTCAAACCCGATTTAAAAATTATTTTAAAGCAACTGCTCATTGAAACTAAAGATAATGTGTGAATGACAATTAATCAAAAATATAGTTTTGTTCGAATTCAAAACTTACTAAAGAATTTATTGCAAATTAATATAAATTAAATATACAGTATATATTATTTGTATATTAGATATTGATTTTTATAACTTTTTCTATAAATATATAAGCAAAATGATTTTAAAATAATTATACGAAAAATGTTTTTGTAAATAAATTTAGATGCTGTTCTTTTATAATATATAATTGAAGGCTGAACAGAACTCTTTAACTATAGAAAAGTATAAGATGTACAGAATATATAAAATAAGAAACGAGCATTTTGGGGATGATTCTAAAAACAAGGTTGACAACTTGAGTGATATTCGAATGGGAAATCGTCATGGTCTCAATGTATTATCGAAGATTTCTTAAATGAGACTAGTACAAAGCAACATTGATGTAACAAAATTACATAGTACTACACAATTATATAAGGTACGAGTTAGACGCAAGATATATCCCTTACAGAATATCCTATAGTGAAATGAAAGTACGACAGGAAGTAGGCAACAATTTAAATGCTCAAATGAAGAACAATGAGATAAAATATAAAATAAAATAATTAATAGACCATTATACTGTAGGTTATTCTTATTAAACAATTATTAGTCCTTTATGGTAATATATATACTATTTGACTATAAATCGTCCAATGAGTGTTGCTTCATTATTGCTGGTTCTAGGTGCAAATGGTGATGAATACTTTTTTCTACTAGATTATCAGTTTTTGGAAACAGCGAGTATTTCAATAGAAGTATGATCGTAACTTGTTACTAATGTCATATCTGTAACTCAGCTATTGGAACTATCGCTGCATTAAGGGCCAGAAAGTTTAAGGGA
This sequence comes from Druceiella hillmani, assembly GCA_039881145.1. Classification (NCBI taxonomy): domain Eukaryota; kingdom Metazoa; phylum Arthropoda; class Insecta; order Lepidoptera; family Hepialidae; genus Druceiella; species Druceiella hillmani. Next base: position 34,513,784 of record JAYKKI010000010.1, read on the forward strand.
GTCCCATGTATTTTATAATATAGATTGTTGGAAATATTAATCATACAAACGAAATTCCGTATTTCGCAAAAATTGTATGAAACACAAAATCCAAAAAAATGGAACGTTAAATTTTGGCACCGCTTATAAGTGCAAATTAGCTGTCGTATTAAAATTATCATTCGAAAGGTATTTGTAACCATTTTAAGTAATAGGAATACCTTTCGGACTGGTATGAAATTTAAGATCATAAAGCGCCATTAAGTCTAAAACTAAAACAATACCTATATTACATATATTTAAATAATTCCAAAACGCGCTTTTTGGTCGTGATGAAGTTGAATTTATTCGTACTTAATGAATGCACGAAGTGGTACGTGCTAAGACACGATGAATGAAATATTCTCTTCGAAATGAAACTTAGATTGAACATTAATTTAGTAAAATGCTTGTTATAGTAACTTTTCCAAATGAAATTCAGCACGTAACTATTTTCCAACCTAGACTTGTATTGTCAATAAATCACTTATAACTATAAACCAAAATAGCTACGTTGTTGAGGAATAAATATTTCGGAATAAATTAAATTCAAGTACACGAGAATTTTTTGATATTAAACTCATAACCATTGGACGTTCTTTCGATATGTTTAAAATTTTCCTGTTACATGTTTTGTACCAATCTCATGCATTTGACAATTTTTCGTAAACGTTTGAACGTAGGAAAATGTTAGCATTAGCCCAAAAATCATACATATCTATTTTTCCTTTGCCGAACGCTTCAACTTTATATTCAAACACGTGCTTCTAGTAGTTTTAATTAAGAACCGTAAAACAGTTTATTACGGTTCTCATCATTTAAACATGTTTTCACCAGTGTTTTTTTCTGGTTCTTTTTCTTATGTAACCAATGGGTGATAGAAATACGGCATAATGTAATTAATCACTAGACGCTATGCAAATATTTATTTTGCTTTTAGACCATTTCCAAGAAATTTGCATACATAATATTAAATATAAACGATTCCGTGCACATTTATACATGGATATACGGGATTAATATTGCTAAACAATGAGTTATTAATAATTAAAAATATGTGATAAGCAAACACTTGAGATAGTATCACAATAATCATGTACATGAAGAAAGCGTATTTGTATTTTATTTATATTTCATCTAATTAAATAAACATTTGAAGCAAATATCGAACTATTTATTTAATTTATAAAATCTACTGTATTAATACTTAATATTAATATAAGGTATCCTAGTATTGATACGTAGTGTACATCATTGTAATTTAAAAGTAAAAAACAAATTTATAACTCTATGAAAGCAATATATAACATTTTTGAAATCATACCACTTATTTAAAATATTATATCTTTACATTTTTTTATTGTTTTCATTAAACATATAGATTGATGTTCCAATTGTAAATAGATGATTTTCAAATTGTACATAGCCTTACTGACTACATATTTTTCATGATCATGATATGGTATCAAATAAAAATTAGCATCATAACAATATTGAAATACGTTTGCACATTATAATAAAGTTTAGAACTAATTAAAAAAAACCTCAAAACAATTATCTGAATATTAAATAAATCAGGCTCCAACTCAGGTCACTCAGGTGTGCGCTATATTTAATTTATTTCAATCTGAAACATATTCGATCTGAATTATTTATTTATTTCAATCTGAAACACTGACACACAAAAATCCACAGTTTCTATTTATTTTGTTCAATTATTTATTGCTTTGAAAGTAGTTATTGTTCAAGTTTGCATTTTATTTTGATATACTAATTTAAAATTCATTCTTAATATAAAATATAAAATCTAAATCTAAAATCTCATTTCTTAAATTTTATTTTCTTTAGGCAGAATTGTTGCTCTCCTGTTAATTAGGGGAACCACTTTCGCATAAAAGTAAATGGCATTGTAGCTAACTGAGTGGCTCGAATAAATCACAACCCTCTTCACAAAGTTGTTAGACAGTTATGTGGCACACGTTAAGGAGAGGAATGATTACCATATGTTTAGCTAAGCCGAAGCCCGCAAGGCCGAAGTGCACGTTCGCGGTAGATTACGAGTCCCAGGGTAAACAAACAATAGATATGAGTGTGCTATCTTACCTACAGATAGCTACATGCACCTGCTAATTACCAAAGCATATTTTCCAACAAAATGCGTCTTAAATCAGTTTACTCCAAAGTGGCTTGCAAATTTTGAATTATATTCTAGTTATTACTCTAATCCATTTATTGTAAATACTTAACACTGTTAAACATTGTATTCGATTCGTGAGTTTGGTAGTCACGAATCTGAAAAATGAGTTTGATACATTATTTATAGCTCCAATTTATTCACGCGATTGCTGTGGTGGACTTATTATACTAAATGTATGAATGGATTATTAAAATTATTAATGAAATCACATACAACCTTTTGGTTGTAATGTAGTCTTTATAACAAAAATAATTTGTGGTAATATTGGGCACTTTTACATTGTTTGCAGTCTATTGTTATAAGGGTTTATAGCTCATATCTTTCTTCGCTCTATTTTTGGCTTACCTTTTTCGATTATAAACGTTGCAGCTTTTAATCCGTGTAGTGCTTTCATTTTCTGCAGTAAGTCTTTTTGGTTTAGGAACAGTCACTTCTTCTCTTCAATTGGTTCTTCGTTAATTTTTGTACTCATACACTTCTCTTTAACTAAAAAATGATCACCAGGTATCCGCACATGCATATTAAAATGAAATATTGACATTAAATAAAGCAATTGTTATAAGATATCGGATGGATGAGATTAACTTAGCAATGCATTTGATTTTCCTTCTTTATGTATAATTCTTCTCGTTAACATACTGTGCTCATCTTTGATAAGGTATAGTGAGCTTTTCTACCATGCAACCCGGCGATATGATCATGTACTGCTTTTTCAGTTTCTTTACATTTTATCTGTCATCTTGTTTTATATAGCTCACATTCGAATAGTTTCATATCTTTCGTTTGTTATACCATGTAGGGACAAAAGGGCTTCATAGCAAACCTGAACGTCTAAGTTAGTAGCAGTTGTTCCTTGTTTCACTTTGGTTCTATAACTGTATGTTTTATCCTTTAAATTAACTTCATTTTCAGACGGCCGAGGTCGTATTTTTAAAATAGGAAGAATTGTATTTAATCCAGCAGAATATAAATCATATTTTATTTTTCATGAGATTGAAGTTATTTAAAATTCTGTACTAATCAAACTTTAGTATTTCATTAAAATATTGCATATGATTACATTTGAATGGATCACCTTACATAGAAAAATTATTTCTTAAATACAGCGCTGCATCATAGACACGGCCAAATCTTTTATATATTTTTGTTACATTACTATCCATTATATCGCTAATAATGAATTCATTATCAAACGTAATGAATAAGCAAGTACAATTCAAATTTACGGGTACAATACACAAATACTATAGCAAGAAGATAGGAACGAGGTACGGACTGACACAAAGAATATTTATTCTATTACCGACATATCCTACCAACTTGAAGTCTAGACGTTCGTTCCAAAATTTGTAACAACGACCATAGCGATCAAAATTGAATCGTTATTCATTTCTTGGCGTGGACTTCGATCGGTATATTTTATGCTTTAAAATAAACGCCTCACAAAAGGTTAATAACGTTCAATGTTCTGGATATTAATCGTTATTAGCATTTTTTAATTTAGGAGTAGTAAGCTTAACTTGCAACGAACTAGATGTCGGTATTAACTTATAACCTGTTTTGAGGCGACTTATATCGTTTTTTCCCTATACTCTTCGTATGTTTTGAGATATGATACGAGTTACGTATCGCGTTTCGCGGATACTGAAAAATATATATTTAACTATTACTGCTTACAAATATACTTTATTTAATTACAAATTACAATAATAATTAGAGGAGACCTTAGGAGACCTATAAAATAGAGTCGGTTGCTCGGACTCTATTTTATAGGTATCCTCTGCTGACGCTTGCCTTCTGAAAAGCTTGGTATTTGATGTTTTTGAAGCAAAGTCAGCAGACTTGCTTCTTAGTAATATAACGTACATCGGATGTTATTGGCTTCGCAGCGTTCTTGTAGATTAATTAATTAGACATTTATTCTGACATCCATCGGATGTTGTGAGTTAGCTTAGCATTCTTGTAACTTAATTTATTTTGTGTTTATGTTGAGTTGGTTCTTAATAGTGCGCCGTTGTCAAGCGGATAGATTATCGTTACTTAACTCCTCTATCCTTTAGATAGGATCGAATCAAGTTGATTCCTGGAGTGTCCTCATTTATTTATTAATTCATTTATCTTGGTAGTTCCGATTCTTAAAGCATGCTTTTGTCGTAACTTGAGCGCGACATGGGTACTGTTTTCCCTTTCTTTATGTGGAATTAGTTGAATGATGCAATCTTCAGTTAGGGACGATTCTTCCATTTGTACGTTTTTGAAAGAGTTGATATCGTAGGTGATTTCTCTGCAAGCGCTTTCTCGGTATAAAAACTCAGTCCTTCCGTGTAGAAGGTATATGAATTTGGGTAGTGTAGCGAGGTTTTCTTTGTCAGGTATGGGGTTTAAATGAAATAAAATATTTAATGAAATTAATGAGAGGGATTTCAATGATAAAGGTTATGGAAATATATGTGCTATAAGCTTTATTACTCAAAGATTTATCCATACTATGTATTTTCTGTATCATCGGTTTTTGCATGAGTTTACCAGTCCGGGTTTGCCCATTTTAATTATAATTATTAATTATTTTTCATAATTTCCTCGAGTAATCTTTTTTTTCGATGTAATTATAATCAGGTATAGAATGCATATTTGCGCGAATATTATTGAGTTCTCTAACCTCACTATTAAATATAGTCTATCAATTTTTGTTTATTTGTATATAAATTTAGAATCTTATCTTTTTTTTTCATATACCATATTTCTATTCTCCTCTAAAATGTTGAGTACGTTTGTCGTACTGTCTGATCATTATATTAATCCTGTTTTAAATGTAAAATTTGTGAAGGCTAAAATTGCTTCTTTTAGGAAAAATATTTAACAGAATCATTTTGGGGCTCGATCGTGGCTAGGATTGTTGCGAGGAGCATGAAAGCTCCGCATGTGAAGTACTTGTAACATTGGGTTGTCGGCGTAACAGTTTGTAATGAACTCTTATCGATTTTGCATTTGGGTGTTTGCCTATTATTTCTGTTATGTTATTCGGATGTAAACGTATTATAGTATAGGGTCCTTTAAATATTGGATTACCCTTTTTGTCTCTTGTTGATTTAGCTATCTGCTTATAAACTATCTGTCCCATTTTGAAATCCGGATTTTCCGTGTCAATTTTGTAATAATTTTTTCTTTGTGTCTGTATATTATATATATTCAGATAGGGCTTTATGTTTAAGTACGTAATCTTGAAAAATTCTTGCGGATAATGTAATTCTAGCGGGTTTCGAGAATTTGTGTGTCCTAATATTAATTCATGTGGCGTGTATCCTGTTGCCGAATGTATAGTGTTGTTGTATGCAATAAGTGCATATCGCATTAATTGCGTTACCTCGTCTTTATTAGTCATCCTTTGAATCCTCATTATTTCGCTAATAGTGGCATGAAACTGTTCAATCAGTGAATTGGAATTAGGGCTGTATGGCGTGTTGAAATGGATCTGAATATTGTGCAGTCTACATATTTTTTTTATAACTTCGTTTTTGAACTTGTCCGAACTTGTCCTTGTTGAATCCGTAGTTATTTTATTTGGAAGTCCTAGTACTGAGAAAATTTTAATTAGTGCTTCTGCTACATGAATGCTACTAGAAACCTGTAGTGGTACCGCTTGCGCGTATTTCGTGAAGCTATCTATTATTGTGAGGAGTGTCACGCCACCAGACGTATAGTAGTAGTGTTTCGGTTAATGGCAATGGGATTTTTAGCGGGTTCCTTTCATATTTGGATTTAAGGCATCTTTGACATTGATGGATGTCCTTTATCATCGTTTGTGAATTAGTCGACCTATCTTATACTCTGTAATTTGTTCCGGGAGTTTTTCTAATGTGAAATTGTTTTCGTTGCCTATCTATAGCATCTGTCGTTATTAGTATACCTATCGTCTTGTTATCGGGCTGTATACGCGTGATTTCCACTAGATTGATTTGTTTAAAATTTGTAGATTGTATGTAATATAATAATGTAGATTCTGGTGTTGATTCTAAGTATTTGTCCTATTATTATCCGCTTGAGTTATTGTCTGGCTTTCTAATTCTAAAATTTCACCTGTAATTTGTTCTTTTTTTGTTTCGTAGTCTGTGTTTATGTGTAATGAATCTATGCAATTTTGGAAAAGTTTAATTTTATATAAAGCGTCTGCAGTTGTGTTTTGTTTACCTTTTTTGTATATTATATCGTAATTTTATTCTGCTAATCTAAGCCTCCAACGCTGTAATTTGGAATTTGGATTGTTTAATGTCATGAGCCATGTTAGTGGTCTGTGGTCGGTGTAAATAGTGAATTTTCGATCAAACAAATAAGGTCTAAAGTGTTTCGTAGCCCATACGATTGCTAGTAGTTCCTTTTCTATTACTGAACGCTTCACTTCTGTGTCGGATAGTGTTCGAGAAGTGTAGGCTACCAGTTTGTCGGAACCGACTATTCCTTGTTATAATGCCACGCCGAGTGTAAAGTCCGAAGCGTCTGTTCTAAGGATAAATGGTTTGTCATAATCAGGGTATTGTAATAGGGGTGCGTTCGTCAAGAGTTGTTTACATTTTTCAAAAGAGTCTATGAAATAGGGAGTGCGTATAATTTTAGCGTTCTTCTTTAAACAACTAGTCATCGGTTTGGTTAGTTTGGCAAAGTCTTTTAGAATTTTTCTATAATATCCTACTAAGCCTAAAATTATTTAATCTGTTTTCAAGTTTTTGGAATAGGGAAATTAATAACAGCTTTTATCTTATCTTGATTAGGGCATAAACCTTTATCTGTTAATGTATGCCCGAGGAAGTCTACTTCCTTACGAAGAAATTCCGATTTGTCTAATTGTATTTTGAAGTTATGTTGTCCGAATCTATCAAAAACGCGTTCCAGTTATGTTATGTGTTCTTGCAGTGATGTTAAGTAAACTATTATGTCATCAAGGTACACAATGCATGTATTATCTTGCAGACCTCTTAAGATCGTGTCCATGAGTCGTTAAAATGTGCTGGGGGCGTATTTAAAGCCGAATGGTATTCTAAGGAACTCGTAATATCCTCTCTTTGTTGAAAATGCGGTTTTCTCTATATCAGATTGGTCCATCTCCATTTGGTGGTAACCTGAAGCCAAATCAAGGGTCGTGAAATATTGGGCTCATCCTAACTTATCTAAAATTTTAGAGATGTTCGGTAATGGATATTTATCATCTATGATACGTTCATTTAAACGTCTGAAATCTACTACTAGGCATTCAAACATCTGCCTTCTTGGGCACAATAGGAACTGGGCATGACCAGGGTGAAATGCTGTCTCTAATTATACCTTTATTTAATAGGTCATCTACTTGGTTTTGAATCTCATGGTTTAAACAAGGGGCTCGTCTATAATTTCTAACAAAAATGGGGGTATCGTCGGTAATACGAAGCTTGTGTTTAACAACATGTGTGAAAGTGAGAGGAAGATTTTCCAAATGGAAAATATCTCTATATCTGAAACATATACTATTGATTTCCTTTTTTCTTCGTCAATCATGTGATTTGTCCTTAGTCTTGTCAATTTTTCTTTTAATTCATTATCTATATCGATGGGGCACGTGTGATGATCAATTTAATCCATGTTATATTTTTAATAATTTTGGGTTCGTCTGATTTGTTAATGACCGAATTGAATATCGCGGCTGGTAAGTATAGACCTTTTTTTCCATAAACTTGCATCTAGAATATAATTTTCATCTAAGTAATTTGTTTTTAGTGTTACTATCTGCTCGCATCTGGGATGTATTTGAATTGTTTGATTTGGGTAGTCGAAATGGATTGGAATTTCAGCAGTGTTTGTATGTAAGGTTTTGTTCTTTAAGTCTATTTTGCCAGATAATTTTTTTAATAAATCTAGGCGAATTAAACCTCTATATTTAGGGTCAAAATCGAATACGAGGAATTTGTGCAAAATTTTGGAATTAAAAACAAGTGGAAGTGATAGAACGGCCACGTTATTATGGCGTGAAGCCGCGTGGGCCGTTCGTATTTCAAATGGTTCATGTTCTATCAGTTTTTCGAATATGGTGTTATTAATAACGTTAGGGAAAACCATTGTGCTTGATGCTCCGGTGTCTATGAGGAATTTTCCACCGAATTCTGGAAGTATAATATAAGGTAGATGGCCTTTACTGTGGTGGTTGTTAATTTTCACTACGTGTTTGTGTATGTGTTTTGAATGTCGTGAAAATTCTGCTGTATGTCATCCGAGGGTGTATTGTTTTGTAATGTCATTGTAATCTTATTTATTTATTATTATTAACTTTTATGTACAGTACATATAGTGGACTTATTGCTACATGAGTAATCTCTTCCAGTCAACCATAACAATTTATATTGAAATTTAGTTGGTAGACTGTAAGAGTTTTTCAAATAAAAATTTTACAATGAAAATTCTTCATAGCACATTGGACAAAAAAAATACAAAAGTAAATTAAAAAGAAAACAAAGATATACCGAATGCATAAATTTTGAAGACGTTCCAACTGGTACAAATATTTGTCATTAAGATCAGGATAGCACACGTCTCCATAATCGATTAATTATAATAAAAGTGTTTGACAAAGGTGGATTTTCGTTTTTGTCGGTAGACAATTTTGAAGACGTTTCAAAGAGTGTATCCTGTTGAAAACACGACGACTAACGTCATTTACTTGAGGCCGCCAATTTAAATTTTGATCGATCAGTAGGCCCAGGTTTTTAATAGTTGACGTGTATGGTATTATTGCACTATTTAGCACTAATGTCGGTAAACTAGGTAGGTTTACTTTAGAAGTCAGTCTTTGACTACCGATGACGATAGCTTGTGACTTACTTGGGTTAACAAAAAGACCCATTTCATGAGCCCACTGACCAATTGAAGCGAGATCTCAATTAAGGATGTCGATGGTTTTTGATAAGGAATGGAGGTTCGAGTGCATATAGATTTGTAGCTCATCAGCACAGAGATGATACTTGCTAGAAATGTTTTTAACTACATCATCAATAAATATTGAGAAGAGGAGAGGAGATAGAACTCCACCTTGAGGTACACCAGCTGTAAGATCAGTCCACTCAGAATACGTATCTGATAACTTAACACATTGCCTGCGTCCATGAAGATATGAACTAAACCACTCAAGTGAATGTTGGGATATATTAAGATATTTCAAGAGGGCAAGAAGAATATTGAAGTCAACGGAGTTGAACGCATTGCCGAAATCAAGAAGCATAAGGACAGTGACTTGTGTATTATACATAGCCAAGCGTATATCATCAGTAACCTTAACAAGGGCAGTTGAGGTACTGCGGCCAGATTTAAAGCCAGATTGAAGTGGATTTAGAGACTTATGAGTAACAAGTTGACCATGAACAATACGTTCAAAGACTTTAGATAGAAGCGGTAGAATAGATATGGGCCGAAAATCCTTGGGTTGCGTAGGTAATAAAATTTTAGTTACGGGCACAATATAGGCTTGTTTCCATTCCAAAGGGAAGACAGCAGTTTTCAAAGAGGTATTATAAATATCAGCGATGACCGGAGCCACGATATCTATTATTGGTTTAAGAGCACTAATATTTAAGCCATCAAATCCCATGGAGTTCGATTTTATCGCAAGAAGATTAGGTTTAACTTCGGACTCACAGGTATCCCTTAGCGTAAATTGATGTTCATTAGAAACGGATGAAGACGAGATACCATTCATAGTTGCAGACTTAACAGCTGGTTCAAGTACCGCGGGTAGCGTAGAAAAATGTGAATTTCATTGTCATATTGAAATTGATCGCTCTGGTTATACTCTTGATTGTTGATGTCTATTTTATCGTGTGTTTGTATATCTATGTGTGGCTTGGTGTGTATAAAATAACTCTTCCGAAGCCCAATTAGGCCTTGGTAGTCTATTGGCCGTGCGCATGAATACGTCCGAATACTTTAGAACGTTCGGCCGCTGCACATCTGAGCCATAATTATTATTATTTTTCCAGGGCAGTTGCGTTTTGACCCATTGCTGTCTTTGCTCTGGAGACAAACTGTTTTTTTGTTGAAATTGTCGCTGTGGTAATTTTGATCTATGTGTATACTGTCGCGAATATTTGTTGTGGGTATCGAATGGTGTTATATTATTATTGTTATTATTATTACAAGTATGGTTATGAATATTTATGTTTGTATTTTGCATGTATTTTGCTCTCACTTCCTCCCGTCACGCGAGCACTATAGCTTCTTCTAAAGTTTCAGGTCTATTAATTCTAACACCTATTTATATATTAATTGTCATCTTTTCATAGAAGCGAGTATCACAACGTGTTTTTATTTAAAGAATTACATCTAACAGGTCTCTAATCCTACGGTCTATTTATCTACGTTTTCTGATTTATGTTTAGTGATCCGGATCAATCTTTTTGTTACCTGCATCTCATTCCTAGGTTCTTCTAGTTTTCTTTATAATGCTAATTTAATGTCCTCCCACGTATCTAACTGTTTTTCATAAGCGATTGCGTCTAACGCATTACCAACTTGTTTATTTTTTATAAAGCAAGCTAACGTTCGCGGGTTGCATTGAGATTAAACTTTCTGTTTGTCTAATAAAATAATTAAGTCTTTTAGAGTTGCCATCATAATGGGGTAATAAATCCATTATAACTCTGTAATTAATTTCATTTAAATGTGTCTGTGCACCAGAATTGGGTTAGGCCATCCTACTAAACCAAGTTTGTCCGATTTTGAGAACTAACACGATATAGTAAAACCAAAAGCAATTTTAGCCTAGGCGGGGGTCAACGCAATGGAAGTAAGATAAACCAAATTATCTTGGAAGAACAAAAGTTTTATTGCTTACCCGAGAACTTGCATCCCTCTTCCGAGGAATCTACAGGTCGTACAAGGTCGCTGTTGTTCAGGTTGAAGATATCTCGTACGAAGGATAGAAGTCCACCACGATATCCAGGCTGCTTCGCTGCTTCATGTCCAACTTGGGTCACCACGTTGCGACATCCTACCGACTGCGCCAGTTAGGTATCGCGTTCCGCGGATACTCAAAAATATATATTTAACTATTACTGCTTACAAATATACTTTATTTAATTACAATTTACAATAATAATTATTAAGATTAACAATTTTGAACAACGTTAACTCGGTAGACTTTTTCTGTCAGTTGCTCGGACTCTATTTTATAGGTCTCCTCTGCTGACGCTTGCGTCCTGAGAGGCTTGGTTTTATTTGATGTTTTTGAAACAAAGTCAGCAGACTTGCTTCCTAGTAATATAACGTCCATCGGATGTTATTGGCTTTGCAGCGTTCTTGTAGATTAATTTATTAGACATTTATTCTGACATCCATAGGATGTTGTGAGTTAGCTTAGCATTCTTCTAACTTATTTTATTTTATGTTTATGTTGAGTTGGTTCTTAGTAGTTCGCCGTTATTAATCGGATGTTATTATTTTGCTGATGGATTATGGTCACTTAACTTACGTAATAAAATTATTTTCAACCGACTTCAATAAAGGAGGAGGTTCTCAATTCATCTATTTTTTTTTATTTTCGTTACATCGTATCCCTGGTAGTTTTCAACCAATTTGAATATTTTTTAAATTTTTTTATTTTAAAAAGTATAATCCTAACATGACTCCATGAAGCGTATGGTCAGAATATGATTGGAAATGAAAGAACACCAATCCCTGAAATTGAACAGCACAGGTACCGTATTCGAGTTTAGATGATATAAGTCCAACTAATGTGGATGATTCTTTATTTTTGAAGGGTATACTTCCAGTATAGTCCCAAGAAAATTTGTTTAGAATCTGACCATGGAAAATGAAGACATATAAAATTCCTCTTCATTGAACTGAACAGGTACCGTGATTGAATTTTGAATATATAGGTTCAACCAATATGGATAATTATTTTTTTCTTTCGAAGGGTCTTTAGAAGTCTCATGAAAATTTGGTTAAAGTCTGGAAATGGGAATTAAAGAGCAAACCTGAACATATAATTTCTCGATGTTCAACAGTACAGGTACCGTAATTGATTTTCTATGACATAGGTCAATGATAATCTAAGAAGATATGACTAAGAGCTACATAAATTTGCTCTACATCAAAATCAGGGTGCATTAATGGAGCCGAGAGATGGAGGATAAAAGACGGAAGATGTGGAGTAAATTCATTTGACTAGTCGCTTCTAGTCAAACGACTAGTTTGACTAGTCTTGACATAGCAAAAAATAATAAAACGAATAAGTAGGTAAGTATAAACAGATACATATAGTATAATTTAACCTTTGATTCATAAATCATGATGTGGCAGGTGCTCTGCTTGCGTGAACCGTGAGACTTGAAGATCTGCTGTTTTTAAAGTGGTATTGTCTTAAGCAGAGACTCTGCATTCTACTTCGGGTACCAATTGCTCAATCGTGACGATGTGGAAGTACTATCTGCTCAAACCGTGAAACTTTGGTATCTGCTGTTTTTAAATTAATATTATGGGTCACAAGCAGTTGCTTTGTCATTAAACTCCAGTTTCCAACTCTTATTGATTTAGAGGTACTGCTTGTCTAAACCGTGAGATTCGAGAATCTACCATTTTTAAATTAGTATTGATGGATCTCAAGGGAGACTACTACTGAACTATGGATTCCAAACTTCAAGTCTTAACGCTGTGCGGCTCTTAAAACGTAAGACAGCTATTTTAATATACTATTTTGGACCTGAAAAAGAAAATCTGAGATTGAATTTTGGATTGCAACTCCTCGGATGCTGTAACTACCTGCCTAAACCGTAAGATTTGAGGATCTGCTGTCTTCAAATTAGAATTTTGGATCTCAAGCAGATACTCTGTCATTAAACCACCTCCGGATTTCTGCTCCGCAATTGTCATGCTACGGTGCACTGTCTGCTTAAAGAATGAGACCTGAGGATATTCCGCTTTTAAATTAATATTTCGGGACTTTTAGAAATTTTTTCATTAAATTCATCATGAGTGCGTGACCTAGCTAATAATATGGTATATAGGCACTAAAATGAAAAAATGTTACATTTTTCCAAAAAAATATTACATTTTTCCAAAAAATATAATCGACTTCAAATAAAAAGTGCACTGAAAATTATCAAATAATAAAAATACAAATACTAAGTTGGAATTTTTGCAGTTTACAGTATCGTTTTCGACCTTAAAAATAATGCTGCTGCCATAATTTTTGGGGTCGGTGAGAACGTAGCCAAGAGAAAGTACCTAAATGAAAAGTAGCACTCGTCTGCCTGTGTGTATATATGTACATGAGAGAAGCGTCGACTTGACATCGATTCCAAAAATTTCTAGCAGTAGCAGTGTTTTCCAAATTTATTTATGTTCGGGAATAATACTGTACTGCAAATGTTCCGAGTAATCGTATTTTCATATTATACACTTCAGTGTGCTTATTGTTTGGTGGTTATTTGAAGTCGCTCAATTTATTTGTAAAAACATTTTATTTCTTTTGTATACTAGGCATACCAAATACAAATCACTATTCGAAATAATATTGAATATTTAAGTATTGCTTATTAAAATAATGTAGAATAATTGAGACTAATAAATAGATATAAGAGACGATTAATAAATAGATATAAGTTCTTGGATTGTACCTTGGATTGGAACGTGACACATTTTCGTCTATTATCTGTGCTTTATCTAACTATGATGCTTTAATAGCAATAAGCGTGATGTCGATTATGTCATATAATAATATACCATACTGTATATTAGTATTTCTATCAAATAATTTTTTTTGTACTTAATTTTTTCAAACGTACTATTTAATCATTTAAAGTAACAAAACTATGCGTATCTATAGAAAACCATGTGTTGCTGTATTATCTTTACGTTTTAAGTTGGAATATTATACATTACCTTACTCCCCTTAATCACTTGTACAAATAAAACAACTCAATTATGGAATGAGAAAGGAATATATTTATGATTATGTTTATTTTTGTAATTTTTTTTATTATACTAGGTACATGAATGTAATCAATTGATGATTACATTGAAATATAAAACTATTTAGAAAAGGATGCTGCAACTCAGCCATTCTTGTTTCGTTTAATAACCATTAGATGGCATACTGGGATGTCAGCATGTAATTATTACAGGCTTTCCTTAAATGCAAATGAATATCCGATGAGATAGAAATAATTTACCTCCTCTTTATTCTTATCCATTAAAGAAGGAATTTTCCATAATTCTGAACGAAATTAATGGAGGAATTATAACAAAATTTTGCAAAAAACTTGTTTTGTAGTTTTCATGCAAAGTTCCGAAAAAATTAGCTATTAGACTCTATAAAATCAATATTCTTATAGATTTTATTAGAGCAGTGAAAACTTGCAAAAGACACTTGCAGTAAATCCAGTGCGAAAGCCGCCTTTTTTTTCGTTTGCACATTCTAATTTATGAAATTATTCGGATCTCAAAAATCTTTCATTTTAACAAAATTCGAATTATAATATATTAAAAGAAATTTCTTCTTTAATATTTTATGGCCTCAAAAATAAAAAATTGATGACATTTTATACTTGCCCTTGTCCTTATAAAAATGCATATTTATAAATTTGCACTAGAACTGCTGGAAAAACGATAATTTTCAGAGAAAAAAAAACATTTAATGGGTTAAATAAAGTAATGGATGACATGAAAAAAAATACAAAATCTTTTAAAATGCTTTTAAATTCTACTAAATAACCTCAAATATATCCAGCATAAGGTCATATTATCAGCAGCAATCAGTTTAAAAAATTAATTCTTATAAAATTATTAGAATTATAAATATATATATACATATATATATATATATATATATATATATATATATATATATATATATATATATGTATGGTAGAGGTTATAATGAAATGTAATTTTGCCTTCTAAATATTTTTTCTTCTAAGCCTTTTAGTATGGGTGAAGCTACCCATTGGTAGAGGTATATAAAGGAAGATCGCACGATGGATCTTCCTCCCTCTTCGAACGTCAGTTTCTTATCAGTGAAGAGCAGTGAGTGAGTAAAAAGAAATAGTGAAGTGTAAGTAATCAAAGTGATACAGTGATTGCATAAAGATTAAAAATAAAACGTGAAAAATGTTTAAAGTGTACTTAGTGTATTTCTTAATTAAAGTTTGATTTGATTTATATTTTATACAATGTTCAAACGAAAAAGAGGAGGCGATCTTGCCAGTTCCGAAAATAAAAAGAACAGCGAAAAAACGAAACAGTCAAAAAGCGCGAAGCGCGTTTACGTTACCAGCGCGCGAGAATGAGCACCGCGAAAAAACATAAAAAAATAAAAAAGTGTTATTGCATAAAAAAACATTCTTTTGTATGCAAAAACACAAGCGGAAAGGATGCTTTACATACGGCTGGATTCGAAAAACTATGCAGGGAAGAATACATCCATCTTCGAGACACGGTCATGAATGACGAAAACATTGACAATATTGAAACAATGATTATTTTACCTTCATCTTACGTAGGAAGCCTATGACCTACGTAGGAAAATATGGATGACCTGACCTCATCATAACATTCACATGCAACTCATCATGGCCAGAAATTAAAGAACAACTAAAGTACGGACAAGCCCTCATGGAACGACACGATAATTATCTTAGTCCGAGATTTCCGACAAAAAAAATCAAATTCATTGAAGTTATCACAAAAAACCAAATCTTTGGAACTATTAGATGCTGGATGTACACAATCGAATGGAAAAAACGAGGACAGCCTCACTCACACAATCTCATATGACACGACAGAATTCATCACACAGATATCGACAAAATTATCCAATATGAATTTCCCAATCCACAAAAAGATCCGGAGCTATACGTGTAAAAATATAATTCACGGATCATGCGGGCCATTAAACCCCAATTTGCCATGTATGAGAGGTGGAAAATGTACAAAAAAATACCCAAAATCATACTTGGACGGTACACAAAGACGGAGATGATGGCTGTCCCAAATACAGAAGACGATCACCCAAAAAAAAGTTGATTCACATCAAAAATACGATTACGAGGCAGAGACGAACTGGAAATAGATAATCGATAGGTAGTACCATATAACCCACTACTTTCCAAAATGTTCCAAGCATACACAAACGTAGAATATTGCAATTCATTAAAATCCATTAAATATATATGTAAGTATGTGAAGAAAGGCAGTGATATGGCAGTATTTTAATTGGCCAAAGACAGCGAATAAGAACACAGAAACGACGAGATCCTCATGTACCAAATGGGAAGATACATCAACAGTAACGAAGCAGCGTGGTGGATTTTCGGTTTTACCATACACGAACATGAACCAATTGTGCAACGTTTAGCAACACATGTCAGAAAAGTTGTAAGCGAACCACTTAAGAACACAACATTAACAGCTGTTTTCCAACTGTGCCAAATCAATCCATTCGCAAAAACATTACTTTATGTGGATGTTCTTGCCTATTATACGTGGAACATAACAAGAGAAATATTTCAACGACGAAAACAAGGAATTCCAGTAGAAGATCATCTAGGAATTATGAAAACTAACGCATTAGGCCAAGTATACACCGTACATCCGAACAACGTCGAATGTTTCTATCTCCGGATGTTGTTACACGAAATAGGGGACTAACAAGTTTCACAGATCTCAAGACTGTTGACGGTTTCTTACGCCAGGCGTACAGAGAAGCATGCCAACGCACAAAACTGGAAACTACAACCACTCTGAATTAACACTACAAGAAGCCTCACTCTCAGCCTCAGCTGAATAAATGAGAGACTTATTCGCCACAATACTAACAACATGTAACCACTAAACACCAGCACCACGACAAGATGCTTTCAGTGTGCTAAACTTCGAAATTACAAAGAAAAAAATCTACAACATCAATGAACTACGTCAATACATTGCTCACAACAAACCACTCTTCAAAAACAATAAAAAAAATTTACAACGTTATCATGGATCGAATCAACAACAACACTGGCGGAATTATTTATTTGGACGCACCAGGCGGCAGCGGGAAAACGTTTTTAATAAATCTATCGCTGCCGAAAATACGTGCTAAACAACACATCGCACTTGGACTAGCATCATCCGGCATTGCCGCCACACTTATGGAAGGAGGACGAACTGCCCGTTCCGCCCTACAACTACCGTTGAATATAGCCGAAGAACAATTCTCAGTATGTAAAATTTTAAGAGCATTTGGACATTGTGAACTTCTAAAACAAGCTAAAATTATCTTCTGAGACAAATCCACAATAACACGTAAAAATCACTTGAAGCTATGGACAGAACATGACAAGATTTGCGAGGAAACTCTGAAGTGATGGAAGGAAAGTCTCTGGCCACACATACAAATACTGCAACCAACAAAAAAATATGATAGTGGGCTATCAAAAGACGACACAACAGCACATTTTGGTCAACAATTTTTATAAATTGATGAAGGCATATATCCTACTGACCAGACGGCCGGCCTCATTGAACTCAACAGTGATTTCTGCAAATAGCCACTATGTAGACCGATCTAGTCGACCAAATTTATCCAAATATTGTTCACAACTATACCAATCCGGAGTGGCTATTTCAGAGGGCAATTGGGCTAAAATAATATTTTGGACGATATCCACTTTAATATTCAACAATAATTTTCAAAAGAAAATTCCTGGTGAAGAGAGAATATACAAATTAATCGACACGATGGTAAACGTTGAAGAAAGTGTCAATTTCCCTATAGAATTTTTACTCTTTGCAAGTACCAGGAATGCCACT
Organism: Druceiella hillmani; assembly: GCA_039881145.1. Lineage (NCBI taxonomy): Eukaryota > Metazoa > Arthropoda > Insecta > Lepidoptera > Hepialidae > Druceiella > Druceiella hillmani. Next base: position 34,531,809 of record JAYKKI010000010.1, read on the forward strand.
ACATTACCTTCGACTGAAAATTGGATCTCCCATCATGCTACTTAGAAATCTCAACTCACCAAAACTATGTAATGGAACACGGATGATCGTCAAACAGCTATCGAATAACATCATCGAAGCCGAACTTATGACTGGAAAGGACAAAGAACACACAGTATTTATCCCCAGAATACCACTGATCTCTACTGAACTGCTATTGCAATTTAAAAGACTGTAGTTTTCAATTAATTAGCCTATAGTTTTACAATTAACAAAGTACAAGGATAAACTTTAAAACATTGCGACATCTCAAAGAATCTCGCCTTTCTTACAGTGAAATAATAAAAATTATTTCTACAATATGAGAAATCTGTCCATGATAAATATTTATTGCATATTCGATTTAAATATTGATTGTTAAGGATTTACATAAGACTATAATTTTGAACGTAATGTGAAATACATTACGTTCAAAATTATAGTACTAAATACACAACTAAATACACAAAGAATTTTTTTTAATAATAAATTGATTTTTAATGACTCACTTTTGGTTAAACAGTTAATTATACATCGACACTTTGTATGGGATGAAAATAACGTAGTTTTATAAATTAACTTAATTATACATTATTTTTGAATTATACATTATTTTTTTTTATGATTTATACCCACGTTATTTTTATTGATAGGACTAAGGAGGAAATATTTTTAATTGTTTGTATTTAAATTCTTGTACTAAAGAAAAAGAACTTGACGGAAAGTTACGGAGAAACATCAACATGGCATGATACTGTTTTTATATGAATTAGAATTGAATATTAAAAAGATCTCTTTAACTGTAAGGAAAATATAGGCTGCAGAGGGTGATTAAACAAGAAACGAAATGCTGTAAATTAACAGATCTATTTGAAATAAAATGGTAGTAGAAACGGACTTAAAATGTAGAAACTCTTTACGTTTTGCAACGCGACAAGACTTGAAGAGAAATAATTAACCGACTATTAAACTGTAAGTCCTCTTTATTAAACTATGAAGTCAAACAATAAATAGACGTATATTGTATTACATAGTATTAAAGTGTCAGTCGTGGACATTACCTCGTTATCATTGGTTTTAGGCGCAAAATGTGGTCAATAGTTTTTTTTTTCTTCTCGATTTCTAATTGAGAATTTATCACTTCTAGGTATGCGGCAAGCGTGTCGTACGTAATCATCAGATCTACAATGGTTTTCCCCTTTTAGATTTGATGACTGATTTTGGGACGCTGATCACGGGAAAAATTCTAAAAAAATCCATCACGTCAGTATTTACATTTGTTTAGCATTTTTTTTTGCCAGATGTACCTAGGCTAGTCAAGAACCGATATTTTATTTTAATTGTTTCTTATTAAATAAAAAACATGCTCAATAGTTGCAGTATACGACAATGAATAAGTTTTCAAAAATAGTTAAATCTAATGTAATTAACTAAGGAAAAAGGGTGAATTATTAGGTCATTTGCTAAAGACCTTATTTAACTGTAATTAACTTAAATCGTTGGAATAGGGTTAATGAGGGCAGATTAATTTTTATACAAATAGCAACATCATTGCTATACAAAATCAGTACTTCCATGCATTTCGTAATTCTCAATTAAAACATGTCATTGTGAAAATATTTAAACTCACCGGACAATTTCTGTCATATTTGCAGGTAGTTTATGCTGACAAAACAGTGGTATAATATTACCGAATTCATAAATAACGTTTATAACGTGTATTTTGGTATAACAATCGCTGAATAAAGAATTTGGTGTAGGTTTTAAATATCTACATCAAAAAAATGAAAGAAGGTAATTTCGTTGACCCGTACATAAGAAAATTTATGAAAGACACAACTTTCGATGAAAAATTAAGTAAAATTGAATTAGAAGCCTGGAAATCTTTTAAAAAAGTAGTGAAAATTTTCCTAGGAAACCATAAAATTTCAAATTATGGGGAAATTGTGTAGAAAATGGTTGAAATTTTTGGAAAAATGGAATGTTCGATGAGTATTTAACTTGGGAGCTGTAAGTGAAGAGCAAGGTAAAAGATTTCATCAGGTTTTAAAATAGATAGAACGTCGCTATCAGTCAATAAAGTGTAAATAAAAGGATGATAGCAGACTGTTGTTTGCTAAAGCGATATGATCCAAGTCGGACTTTTAAGAGAAAATCCCACAATCGGAGCTCCGGTGAAAAAAAAACAAGATACCACAAAAGTATTTAATGTATCTAATTTATTTATTTTCGTCATTTAAATGTATTTATAATGTTTTATAGTCAAGTAATTGTTTTTCATTTTAATATAAATTTTTTACTTAATAAAATTGGCATTTTTTGGGATTTCATACATGGAGTTTTTCCAAAAAAAAACTGAGGACGATGAGGAAAATCTAAGCACATATTTGTAATCAGCGCACCAAAATACTTTAAGATCAGTTATCAAATCCAAAAGAGAAAGTAAAAGTTAAAATTTGCAGACCCTGTGTAATTATTTGTTCAGTAATAATAATTTATTTCTAAACTCGCCATATGTAATCACAAATATAAACATAACTTTTTGTCTAATGCCACCACATGTAACTCAGGTTGCAGATTATTCGAACTATTGATGTATCGAGGACATGAAAGTGCAAAGACATTCCACGTGTTCTTTAATATCTACAATATTGATCATTGGTAATATAAGTCACATAAACAAAAGTTCATTCTCCCATAAAAAGTCTTTCTGAAACACACAGTAGAGCAAACAATAATAGATAAAATTTTGGCACCGCTCATAACTACACATTGGCGTTCAACTAAGATTACCATTAAGTTGTTTGTGCATATTCTAAGTAATCGGTACAACTTTTTAACCCGCATAGAGTTTAAGATAATAAAGCGCAACTAAGCCTGAAATTGAATCGCCATCTATATTACATTTCTTTACATAATTTCAAAATAATATGCAAGTACTTTTTAGTCGCGATTCACTCATAGCTACAATGGAAAAATTGTAGTCTGTCGAGTAATAAATGTCATGCATTTTTTGGAAATAAATGAAACACAAAATATCGAGAAGCTTTCTTAACTGCAATTAGCTTTTAACTTTCATTGAATACGCTGTTTAAAATCAAAATCTCAAAAAAATGTCGATCGCTTTACATTTACCATTTTCCTGTGATATATTTTGTATCAAATTCACGTTTAGTAGAATTTCACATAAATAGTTCGACATAGGGAAATGTTAACATATTTATATTTTTACTCGGATGATCAAACTTATTGTTCCTTTACGGAGTGATTTAAATTTATATTCAAGCAAATGCTTCTGGCAGCTTTAATTAAGATTTGTAAAGCAGTTTATTATGTTTCTCACCGCATAAGTATTAGTGTTTACCGTATAAGCATTTTTTCGTTAGTGTTTTGTGCTCTTTTCATTAGACTGAAGAATATATTTGACTCTGTTTATTTAATTTATAAAATATGGTATATTTTTTTTTCAAGCATAAGTGGATATTGAATTAATATGAATATGATTTTAAATAAAAGAGGCGACGAAAGTAGACACACTATGACTTCGAAAACATGTCGGCTTCGAATCATTTCAAATGTTACATCACAATATTTTTATTATTTATTTTTATTCGTATTAAGCATAAATAATTTACAAATGATAAATAGCCCTAATGACTAAATATTTGTTTATTGTTATGATACGATATAATATAAAAGCTGACTACATAATTATAAATACATAAATTATTAAACTGTAATCAATTTTAAAAATATTTAAAACATAAGGAAAAATAAATATTTTTAAAAAAATTACACTTTTGCTCTAGTCGCTCAGTTGCTACTTTTCCCTGAATCTTTTCAACCTGGAACACAAAATAAACACCCTAGAACAATATTTGTTACGTGAGCGAGTGAATGTGTGCGAGTATGTATTTACGTTTGGGAGCATATGCGCACGCATTTGGCACATATTTTCTCGAAACATAAAAACAAAAATTGACTTTTATGGAAATAAATCGTTTTGTATTTATTTTTTTAAACGCTTTGTTCATTTGAGATCAAACATTGACCAATTTAATGTTATTTTCTAAACTATTTGTCATAATTATGTACTAATATGAAATTTATGATCTTTACATATAATAAAATTGTAATAACCTAAATTCTGTAAATTTAAAATATTTAAAAAGTGTGATTGACTTACCGTATAGGAAAAAATCATTTTTTAGCATTTTTGGATGTCTGTATGCATGTTTTTTGTATGTCAATCAAGCAAAATCTACTGGACGGATTTTGATGAAATTTGATATGACAATAGTTTATAATCAAGAACAATATATGTTTGACATATGTTTGAGAGAAAACATTTTCCTTGTTCCGAATTTTACGCGAGTGAAACAATGAAACATAGCTAGTTAATAATAAAATCTTATATGAAAGTTCATTTTACGAAATATTCTAACTTGCACACAAAAAGGTGAACTATTCTAATAAATACTCGTTAAATTATAAGTTCTTTAGTCAGAGTTGTTCAGCGAATAACGTCTTCTTGGTCTTAATATCACTGCTCAACATAGCATAGCAGGTACTTAAGGGACTCAGTGCCCTGTTTTAATAATATTGGGATATTAAATAAAATTGGAACTAACTGATGCTAATGAATCACAACCCTCTTCACAAATTTGTTAGACAGGCGTGTGTTACATGTCAAGGAAAGGAACGATTACCATAAGTTTAGCTTTCTTACCTATACTTAGACCCCACAATTATATTCTAGTTATTATTCTAATCCGTTTATTGGCAGTACTTAGCACGGAGAGAACTTTGTTTCAGATTCATCAGTATCGACGCACTATTTATAATATTAATATATTTACACGATTTATGTTGCGAATTTTTTATACTGCATGTATGAATAAATTATTAAAATGTTAGTTAATTTAAAAACAACATTTTGTTTCAAAAATAAACATTAGAACAATAAAATATAAAAACATACCCTCGTTGCATAATCATAGGCGATATTAATTTTTTAGACAATACCCATAAATGAAAAATATAATGTTTAAGTAAATATTTTCTAATTATTATAATAAGGATTTTAGAGATATACAGGTACGAGGGTAGTCATATACAGGTAAGGGGGATGCCCACTCACATAATCGCTAATCAGTGACTCATTGCAAGTATATATGCCAAGGTTCAACTTAATTGTGTCATTAAACCCTGAGCTACCGCTGATCAAGCAACGCATTTTGAAAGAAATCATCCACTACGGAGAAAATCGAATTTTTAGCTGTCATCATATTCCTGACAAAGCAAGGAGAAACACCAAGTTATGTTGACTGTTATATTGTTAAAGTTATATTGACTGAGACGTCATCTGTTTGCGGGAACTCTTGCCCCCGTCATCATGTTTTAAAAGTGGCATAAACTCTTAAAAACAATTGTATTAGAAGACGCCCGATTTAAGAAAAAGCAGTTAGGGGAAATGGTTGGAACATCTTCTTCAATCATTTTGAATTTATCTCTGACCATTTTGGAATGTCAAAGGTTAGTGAAAAATGAGTGCCGAGAATGCTCACGCCACCACAAAAGTCTGCCGCCGAAAAACCTGTCGTATATTTAAACGACTTTTGGATCTCTATGGAGAAGATGCGGATAAAATTTCGATCTGAATTATCACGGCTGACAGAACTTGGATTGAATTCAAGCAGGACTCTACGCAGCAATATAAAAAGGGTACCAAATCCCCTAAGAAGTTCAAGGCGTCGTAATGGGTCGACAAATCGTGGCGACGATCTGGGACACAGAGGATATTCTGCTTATTGAATTCGTAGTTTTTGGTGTTTCTACAAAAATAACAGAATGGGAGATGGTAGACCAACATAGTACGTTGGTCTACTCGAACAGCTTAAATAACGACAACTCACTTGTACACACGAGACACGTTGCGATGACTGCCCTTCACAAGTGCGGTTTTCAAATATTGCATCCACCTTGCAGTTTGAACTTAGCCCACTGTGACTGTTACTTGTTTTATAAACGAAAAAGAGCTTCGTATAAAGATAAATCAGCGTTGATGAAGATTTAAAGTCAGAAATTTCAACTTGTTTTTGGGGTAAAGAGAAAACATTTTTTCGGGTTATAAATAAATGAACTGATAGATCTGAAAAATAAATTAGAATAAAGGGAGAACACATTGGAAAGAAAATATAGCATCACGTTTTTTTTATATTCCGCAAACTTTTTGACTTCATTCGTGTATCTAATAACCATTTCATTCTAAGATTTGCATGTATACCAAACTTTGGCAATGCATGCTCAATATTAGTTCCAATTCGTCAAATATTTGATTTGCATTCCAAAAATCAGGACAACATACGATAGAAATCTACGGTAAATCTTAAATTCAACGCAATCATACTGCAGAAATAACTCGATTCAATTAAGGTAATGCGTCTACATATTATTACCTAAAATCCGATTACATATTATGACCTGACGATCAACATCACTTCCAAATGACGTTATTTGTACATCTTTATTCATTCGCTATGCTTTATGTGTCGTATATCTTGCCGTATATTGTATACGTATATTTTAAGGATTCGATGAATCAAAAGCCACCCTCATAAGGTTATCCCAATTACTTACGTGTGTCCGTTTATCCATTACAACACATTTTATTGGAAGGCATTTGAGGTAGAAACTCCACACATTTATAAAATTTATATTATATATATATATATATATATATATATATATATATATATATATATATATATATATATTATTGAAATATTTACGGGTTACTACCGTAAATATTTCAATAATAAACACTCAAAAATATGAATACGAAAATATTGGAGAAAGCAGATCAAATGCGTGGATTTTTTTTTAAATTTTATGTATCATATCTGCTACACTCTAAAAAGGCTAGTTATGGGGATTTGAAAAAATTCCATAATTTTATGTAGCATGCAAAAAATATATCCCAATCTACCATTTCGGAAATAACCAAATCTAAAATTGCGATAATAACATAATTGTTATTTAATTTATTACTTTGTTTCAAATTTATAGAAAAACTAAAGCGGTAATAGATTTTATTACTTGTAAGAAATTCACGAAATTTTCACACATATGGAAGATGTATGAACATATTGTGATTTAATATAACATATTGTTTGCATAGGTACAAATAATATTAACATTGGTATTAATCGTAATTATATCGTATATTAATATAAAAGGACGTAGAAAGTATATCTGGCCATTAATTAAATATCGGATTATTAATTACTTCTTATTGTCCCTTAACTTAGGCATACTTTTGTCAAATATTTTGCTTGGTAACACCATAAAGATGGTCGACTTATTATTTATTAATTGCCAAGTTTGTGCAACCACAGAGGAGTCGTTGGAATGTTAAATCAAACCCTGTTCACGTTGAGTGAGCGGTAATGATGCTAGAATGAATCTATGTCTCAAATATCGGTAAGCCAATTTTCAGAATCCTTGGTTTGCGCTTAATTATGTGTCATAGTTAATGTGTAAACTTTCCTTAATAGAAAGAATTAATGTTTATCAAAAATATTTAAAAGTATTACTTTTAACTTAAAAGTTATATCTTTATATCCGTAAAAGTAATGCTATCAACATCAATTCTTTCCATTAAAGAAAGTTTACATATGAGCTTTCACATTCATGACTAAATATTGTAATGATAAAGGGAATATGACGTTATAATTCTCTAAAATAAAAAAACTGGCCAAGCGTATGTAATGACACGCAAAAAATTATATTCCATGTTTTCTATATCTCGTAAAATTGTAGATACATGTTCAAAAATATTTAGCTAAATTTCTATTCAAATATTAGTATTTACAATTTTATCTAGATTTTTCAAACTCATGATTGAAAAATTAGAAAACCTTAAAATTAAAAAATTAGAATCACTTTAAAACTCAACACTTCAAAAAAAATGGTTAAAAATTAAACTCATTTTGAAAAACCTATGCAATTACACCCTCTCGATTGGATGTACAAAAAAGGTCCACCCTAATTAGATGTCTACGTTCCCGATATTTTAAAAAAATAAATATTTTATATTAACAAAATACAAAAATCTATAAAGCAATAACTCGAAAAATTTCATAAACGTATGTATAAAACTGGAGAATCGATGAGAGAGGAAATTATAAATCTGTGACAAATGAGCTAATGGGCTCGTCCGACCTTCTTAAAGAACTTTTCTTTCTATTTTTCTTTATGAAAGCTCAAGGAACAAAAATATGCTGAAAAATAAGGAAATCCATGTTTTATATTATTTATTATACATTTTAATTTCATTTGTTTTATTTGTAGCCATTCCATAAAAGTATACAAGATTACTCGCTTTTATATTATGTATACCTTTGTTGCATTTGCAGAAATAGTTTTTTTTACCTATTAGGGCTCCAAACAAATGTATGAATAGTAAGCTCAATTTTCTTTAAGCAAATGGTGGCATATTTTTTCACTGTTACAATTCGTATGTAAGATAAAATTTTGAGATATTTCATAAACCACAATTAGTACATCAAAGAGAAACTTAAAATTATATTCATCAAATTCATACCTTTCGACACATGAAAGCTAGATTCTTCTCAAATGACAATTTTATGTAATAACTTTATATGTGAGATATCATTTAACATATTTTTATTTCATTCGCTGTGGCTTAGTCATATGATTATTCAAACTGATTTCAAGAACCGTGATCTATTACAAATCATAAGAAAATTTTTGCTTTACAGGGACGGAAAAGTGACTGTGGATGCCTGTTGTTTTAATCACCTTTATATTTATCTTCATCACCTACATTTTTATCGTTCCCGTTATTTTATATTTTAGTTGAGTAAATAATTGTGCGGCTTTGTATAAAAAGCCATATAATTAATGATCTACCCAAATATATTTAGGAACTTGTCTATAATATGAATGTGCATTATTTTAATGCAAGTATAGTGGTTCAAAATTTAACTAAATAGCGCACCGGCACATTTCCACGTCATTCACTTAAAGGACTATTGCTTATTGATTGCACCTTCTGAAAGATTTGTCTATTTAATAGTGTAAACTATGCGATGGTGAAAGTCTCAAACCCATTAAATGAATGACATTTGTGCCAGACTCTAAAAACAAGTAAAATTTTGCACTTCATTAGTCTCTAATTTTATAGGGGGAATTTTCAATAGCTTCAAAAGGACCGTGTCCACCATCGATTTAGGTGTAAAGCTGTACGATACTTAATTTCAGAGTGTCGGGCTTGTTTAAAGATTATTTTCAACCACCACCTGGCTTATATCAAGGTCATTTAATAACCCACGTTATGCCACGTAAGTGTTCACAGATCTTCTATTATTTCTTTGTTCTTCCATTAGAGTCCAATATATACTGTAGAGCGCTTCCTCCCAACAGGGTTAGAATGCTGCTACTCAATAAATCATTTGTAATTCCCATTTTTCAAGAATTCTCTTGCGGAATACAGCTAAAAAATCAGTTCACTTTCATCCAAATCACAGTGAATAAATATACTACGTCCTGATTTTAATAATATTCGACGAAGTCTTTTTCAGCAACACAAAAATATTGAGAGTAACTTCACTTTTTCACCCCCCATGAGTCGGTCAAGTTCACTTAGACTATTAGTGAGTGCAAACAATTTTCAAAATACGTCCCATCTTCAGAAAATTTGGTCCATCTACTAAAAATTCAAAGCGCTATGGAATGGCGTCGAAAATCCTGCCCCGTATAAATCGAAATTAGTTGAGTTTTCTACGATCGCTACATCGGCAGGTAAGAGACTCGCCAAAATTGAATCGAACGCAATCGTTGAGCAAGTCGCTTTTCGAGTTTATAACGCTTAATGTGGGAAAGAAAAAAATGGTATGGCTATTTTCGTTTACTTCGAAATTTGAATATTCATTATTGACCAATCAGTTATTATCAACATAATAATGTCCCATAAGGTACAGATTTTTCGTAACCCTACCTAAGAGAGGAATTTTCTCTAAAACGTCTCAAAGACGAGGAAAATTGAAATTTATCGCATTGTACCTTAGAGGTTACCGAATTTCAATTGCGTATATTTAGTGTAACATTAGAATTATAATTTTACCCTTAACTTGTAATTTAGATCTTAATTGTTAAAAATTGAAAAACTCAAAATTCTACGGTCGTTTATTAAGCATAGTCTGTCGACTTATGATCTCTTGATTCTTTCATGCGTCTGCTGTAAGATACTGGCTTTTTCAAATATTTTTTTCTTTCATTTGTACCGTAAATCTCATGTAATGTTTACATTTCTACGTCTATCTATGGTATCAGTCAAATAGATATCAAAAATAAATTTTAAGAATGGAATATTTTAGACTCTTATAAACGAAAACATAAATACTGGAATTTAATATAATATTCATAAAATATGTGTTACACTACTTTATCAAATAAAGTTCAACGCGTTATTAATTTTCAGCCGATGTAGCATTATGAATAAAATTTCACCATAATAATAATATGTAAAGGTTATGTTGTTGAGTACAAAATATATCGAAATAAATTAAATTCAAAATACACCAGAAACTTTTTGCACTGCAATTAACTTGTTAACTTTTGTGTAATACAAACATTCAAACTAAAGATAAAATTATATAGATTTGAAATCAATGTTTTAGACCTCGTGTATCTAATAGTATAAGTAAGAAAATTTCATGTAAATATTTTGAAGTAGGAAAATGTTAACGTATTTTTATTTTCGTCCGGAAAATCAAATCTGTTTTTCCTCTACATTGTAATTAAAATTGTTATTCAACCGCGTGCATGTGGCAGTTTTAATTAAGAGCTGTAGAATGGTTTATTATGTTTCCCACCGTTTAAGAATGTTTTCCTTAGTGTTTTGTTCTGGCTCTATTTCTTATGTGAGCAGAATTGTGACTTTTAATATTAGTTAATTAGTTACTTTTGCACTGTGGAAGTATTTATCTAAATTATACTTCATTTAGAAAGAATTGTTCAGCCCCTCGGTTTTACTATTACTACACACAAGACACTGCGAACACCTAAAATGACTCCCTATTAATTAAGAAACACTCTTTCCCAAGTTTAAACCGAGTTACTACTAACTAAGTGGCTCAAATCAATCCCATCTTCTTTCACGAAGCCATTAGACAGTTGTGTGGTACGCATCAAGCAGAATAATGGTTACCATGCGTTCAGCTAAACAGAAGTCCGTACGACCAAAGTGCACGGTCGCGGTAGATTACGAGTAGCAGGGCTAACGAACAATATATAAGAGAATTATATTTACCTACAGGTATGTGAGGTACACGTGTGTTATTTGTGAAGGATACAGGTAGCTGTGTGTTACTTACGAAGGTATATTTCCATTAAATTGCGCCCTTAACCAAATTTTCACACGTATTTTGTTTTCAATAATTTCAGTCAAATAAGAGAGCAAATATTGTTTTATCTGCGCTAATCTCATATAGATGTGGCACATAGCTATTTATATAGGATTACAATTCATTTAATGACAGTACTTGACACTGATACTATACTGAACATTGGAGTCGATACGTCAGTACATTGGTAGCAAATATCACGTAAATACATTAATAGAATGAAATGCGAGTTAACACTATTCATAATAGTAATTTATTTACACAATATATATTTTGATTTTATTATACCGGATACATGAGTGAATGAAATTATCTCAAAAATAACGTTTTTTTTTTGGAAAATAAACATTCATATAAAAAATTTTTCAGAATTGATTCATTATTTGTTGAATTTCTAATGATTGTAATGAGATTTTTATGGGAGAATATATCTGATAATCGTTTCAATACTAGACATAAAAAGATGTCAATCTTTAACAATACATTTCCAAGATCCATCGCATTTCAACATACTTTCGATACACATTCTAACATGCTTATAAATGGTGAAAATATGAAGTGTTTATCAAAGATCAGAACATCATACGACAGAATCTATAGTTTTGACAGAAATCCTACACTGTTCACGTAAAATCATACTATGGAAACAACTTAATATAAAATCCTGTAATGCATCTGTATTCTTAAAGTGACCTAAAATCTAAATATCTTTTACGATTTTATCATCAATATAACTTCCAAAAAGTGTTTTTGTGCCTATTTTTTGATTCACTATGCTTGGTGTATCGCTTGTTTTTTTGTATATTTTTGTAAACTTATATTGCATATTTTTAGATTTTCTTACGTCAAGGAACTCCCTTGCAAGGTTACTTTCATATTCGTCTGAGTAAGTATGAGTCCAGTTAATTCTAAAATTATTAAAATAAAAGTGTTACCAGAAGTATGTTTAAATTTTGTCGGAAAATTATAATGATTATACTAGATTTTATTATTTTTACAGAATTCACAATTTTTGCAACGATATGGAAGACATATTACACAATATGTTTACAGACCATAAGTAAATAAAAATAATATGTACTCTGAAATGATTACGTATACTTAAGTGGAAACGGAATCCTGGTATTGCAAATTCCTCTTGCACTTAACATGTTTTGTATCATAAAAATTTCCTTTCGGTAATAGTTTTGAATTATAACTTTTTTATATTTTTTTATCTTCACTTTTTTGTACTTCTAGCATTGGAGTTTAGAGTCGAAAATTACTTTGGCAGCGTTTACTCACACGTGCGTGAAAGCTTTCCAAGCTCACAATAAAATATTTTTATAACTTAATGTAATGTATATGAATTTTCGATCTTTGCGTATAATTATTTTATGGTTTTCATTCAAATACAAATAATATAAAAATAATAAAATATTCGTTTAAACATAAGTCGAACTCATAGCGCGTTATACTTTGGAATTACTAGATGCATGTCCCACTGTATTGAATTATATTGATGCGGATAAAGTTGTATTGTGCTAAACGTCAAGACATTATTTTTTACAACATTCATCGAAAAAACATATCTGTGATTCCGAAAGAGATGAGGGAATAATTAAATAGTAACAAATTAATTATTTTTATGAACTAAACATTATGGTAGGGTTAAATGTTATTTAGTTGCTACTAAAATTAACTATGATTATCGTAATGACATCGCGTTTTGATATAGAAAAATGGTCATTAGTTACATATTATTATCCCTTCACTTAGGTCTACTTATAGTCAAAGGCTTTGATCATTTTTAATAGAAATACTTACAAATTCTATACCTCAATATATTTTTAAGTATATATGGAATCATCTTAGTGCTGCACTTAGGATTTAAGAAGATAGATTTAAACAGTTGGACAATTCCCATAAAAATTTATAAAATAAATAATATTTCTGTAATATAGGAAAAACAAAGAAAAATTGTTTTTAAAGGAGAATATTAATAGAAAACATATATTTTTTTATCGACACTTCTCGTAAACGACGTTTTTGTACCGGCGCAGCAGAAAATCGTTCTAATAACCTCGCAGTTAGCACCTCTGTATATATTTACGAATATTAATATTATTTTTCGTCTACAAACATGTTGCCTAGTATATCTTTTATAAGCGTAAGAAAAAATAGCGTGAATTTCTCGCACACCCACCACTTCATTCTAGGGAATTTCTGGAATGCCTCTGGTAGAATTTAATAATTCAATTGGCAACTTAATTCGCGGCGAGCAAAGGACAAAAAATTTGGTGGTGAGTCAGCCTCTGATAATTACCGACTTTTGTGGGAGAAGGTTGGTAGTCAACTTTTCACCTTTATCGCGCGAGTCAAGATGCCAGCGCCGCAGACAAAATGTCTGTCATATTTTTTAGTGCGTTTTCAATTGCATGTTCTATCCTTTTCTCCGTTAATGCATTTTAAGTCGTAACGATCGGATCGTGAAGAGTCTGTCAGAGTTGCTCCGATTTTTTCATAGGACCTATTTTTGTAAGACGTGTGCGTTTTAGTATTAAATATCATATGTTCTATTTTCTCTGGTTATTGTCAATCGTTTGGGTTACGCGTTACAAATATTTCCGTGTATTTCTTAAAGTTATTGCAAACTGTATGGAATAATTCTTAAACCATTAAGAGATTCTAAAAAGCAGTAACTACTTTACCTTAAAATATATATTGAAATATTATATATATTGTATTATATTGAAATATTAAATAATATATCTAAACAAGAATAAATATACGAATTATGTAACAAACGGTAATTTTAATCTATTTAACTTATAAGGTATTAAAATTCATTAGAAGGCAATTTTGATTCACAATTAAATGAAACTATGTGATATAGTATTATTTCTACTTTCTTTAAGTTCTTTACCACGACCTAGATTTCGTTGTATTACAACATTTTCAAGTGGGCTATTAGTAAAGATATCTTTGCTAATAACCCACCTCAAGATGTTGTAATACAACGAAACCTAGGTTGTGATAAAGAACCTAAAGAAAATAGAAATAATACTACATCACGTAGTTTCATTTAATTGTGAATAATTAATTTGTACAAAATTAATACCAAATATATTCAATATCAACAATTTTTATTTTTCCGCTTAACACCCTAACATCATGATCCAATTTAATCTGTTATTTGTGAAGTGTTTTCTATTTGATTGCCTCGAATGCATATTAAGGCCAATGATATTTATTTAATAGACACATTATACCCATATAAAATGACCAAAAATATGGCTCTAGGTAGCAATATGAACAAAGATAACAATAAGCCGACGGTGAATGAAATAGAGTTAAAGAAAGTTATAAGAGACGTCATCCTTCAATTACCACTTTTAAAGCACCAATGACTTGTTTATGTATTATCACATCGTTGATCGACCATAGAGTAATCACTTATGCAAATACTTTGGAAAGTAGTTTTAATATATATTTAGATCAATTATTTATAAATGGTTTAAAATTACACATAAGCGATCAAACATGTCCTCAATTCTTGTTCAGCTTTTCATTTAATTTTGTTTTCTATATCGTATAAAATTTTTATACGATATATAAAACCGTATCTCTTATAAAAAAAAATTACGTAGCAGTTATGCAAGTTTTTGGCATTATATGAGGACTCGTAGTCAAAGTATGTAATTCAATATTAAACCTAGTGATTTTGCTTTAAAACGAATTATTTATTAAGAAATACATAAAAAGGATCATCATATGGAAAATTTAGTTGTATCTATTCATTCAGGCAACGAAATTGATATCAAAATGTTTTCACAGTGCCGAGAAGTTTAAGAACTTTTCATAAAATTCGTAGAGAATTAACACATCTATTAATTATTTCGGGGATCACCACAAACGGCTCCCTCGTCTACCGGTGGACAGCAAGATTGCCGGACTTGTGGACAGCAAAGCAAACCTGGTTGCTCGTATCCCAGTCATATATTCTGGCGAGGGAGTCCGCTGCCTATTTCTCAATCTGTCTACGGCTCGCTCCTCCAACCAACAGTAGCGCGTCGTCCGCGTACTCGATGGTCATCATCCCTGAAGGAGTATTTTAAAGATCCTATCGAACATCACATTCCACAAGATTGGTCCAAGGATCAGACAGCTTCTTGCCACGTTTTCCTGATTTTTATATTTTCGTCCTGTAAGAGTACAACACGATCATTAAAATAATTTACAATCCACCGATGGCAGTCCGCTGACACTCCCCGGGACTCTAACACAGTTAAAATGGCTTGTCACCAGGCATTTCAATTGCGCTGGACGTCTCCAGTACCTAAAGTATAAGATACACCAGATCGGAAGCCGTACTGGTTTGAGAATCTCGACGAATGAGATAGCTACGCCAATAGTCTCTTTGCTATGAATCGCTCGAGCAACTTTATAGCCCCGTCCCCTTTTAAGTCCCGTTTTGCCGTAAAGCCTCATCAAACTTATACGTATGAAACTAGATGCTTGTAATTGTTCTAGACTAAAGTTTAGAGTGATGCGTGACGGCCATTTCAATTGTTTATTTCACTAACTTAAAGTATTAATGGCCAAATGGATTTTCAGTCACTATTACCGAATAGATTTTCATTCACTGTTGAACGGTCAAATCCACATTATTTAACGTGATGTCATAAATTTTTAGTTGGACGATTTAACTTTGGAACATTTTCATATAAACTTTAAATTATATGCTATAGACATTTCGTTTCTACATAATATGCATTATTGTATAAAATTATAATTTTGTGTCTTAAAAGATAGAAAAAGTTGATAATTATATCGTCTATATAGATTTTTACGTCGAATACATTACTTAACTTTAAATGACACGAGTTTAAATTTTAATAATTTGAAAATTTACTTTTGAACTTATCTAAACAATTACATCAGCAAATTTTAATAATTTCCATGTAAAGCTCTAGAGAGTTACTAATTCTATTATAGCTAAATGCTTATTAGATAGGAAAGCAAAGCATCGGTAAGTTCTTTGAATATTAACTTTTACCTTCTTGTCAGACCTCAACATTTTATTGATTTTAGTATATCTCCTTGGATGTAGGAAAATTTCGCATTAACTTTTATATATTTATGGGTAATTTCTGGATAAATACGAAAACTATAGATTGAATTGTCATTTGTCCATTCATCTAAAACTATTTCACCAAAATTAGAATAGTGTGTGTGAAATTTTATCTCGAATCCTGAAAAAGTTATTTCGTATTTTTTTTGATAAAAAATGAAATGACACAATTTAGATTATTTTAAAAAATAAATATAATTGAACAAAAATATAATTTATTATATGTATCTAACAAATAAGCAAAAAATTCAGTTCACTTGGATTTTTCATTAGCGGTAGCTTAGTGAAATACATCACACAAATTGTGACCTCAGCAATCGTCGCATCGCACAAATCATACGAAAATTGTTTCTTTATATTTTGGTCTAAAAAGTGTTGCCTCATTCGATCAATTTTTTTTCTGCTCGTTCTTTAATTGAGAATGTGTCATTTCTCGAAACACGGCAAGTATGTCAATAGAAGCGTAATCATAATTTCTTACTGTCACCATAATTCACATTTTCGGATTAGTTGAACGAAAATGGAATGAAGTTCCATACACTCTATAATATTAATCGTTAGTAATATTAGTTACTTAAACAAAAGTCATAAAATTTTGAGACATGTGATTTTAGCCGCTCATAACCGCACATTAAACTTAATATGAAGGTGATCATCGAAGATCACGATACATATTCTAATTAATAGGAATACGTTGAATTTAAAATCATAAAGCATCATTAAACCTAAAACTGAATTAATTACATCTACTTACGTAATTCAAAGTAATATGCAAATATTTTTTAGTCGCGATAGAATTCAAAACTGTTCTTCTGTTTCAACGAATGAATAATACCGATACTGAACATCCATTCCGTGAATTTCGTATTGCTGTAGTTTTATCATATTTAGCACGTAACATATTTCTTCCGGTAATGCAAAAATATTATGTTATTAAGTAAGAAATATCAGGGTGCTTCTTATTTTTTGATTTTTGAAAAGTAACCGCGTCAACTCGCTATTCGATTTTATCATCTAAAAAATTAAACTGAGTTTTTTTTTCTTTTTTTTCGATAGAGTTTTAAGGGTCGCTATCGTTTGTGAAAGTTTGAAAAACGAATAATATGATAAGTTACAACTGAATGTACAGGGTACAAAAGTTACATTTATTATTCAAATATAATAAAATATATTGAAACTGGTCGTAATATGATTTCGAGGCTGTAAGCCCACTCTTCTCCCTCCCCGCAATCTATGGAACGCATATGTCACGCCTTCCCAAACTAGTAACCTACGCGCCTTGATAAGGAGTACACGACGTTTTTGTTTTGTAACGCATTACGCATTGTGTCAACATGGCAACCTCGTCTAGTTCGCTTTTATTGACTAGAAACAAAATAAGTGTTTGGTTAGTAGGACAAACATTAGACCACTTAATTCAAAGCAAGTTGTTGACGACAAAAAAGTGCTTAGTGTGTTTTTTTCAGTTTTGAAATAAACCAATCACGATTCGGCCAGTTCTACTGCATGTGACGTCATGGTATTGTGGGAACAAGCGAGCACACCGACTAAATTAAAATAGGATGTCATAAAGAAAATAGAAAACAAGGTTACTTAACAGCGAAAATAAAAAAAATAAAGAAAGTAAAGCCAAATGTTCGGAAGACCTACAAAATAAAGAAAAGGCATGGCAAAACAACTTGGAAGACCACCTTTGATGTAGCTTATATTGATGCTGTGAATATGATCACAGCCACTGCGGAAAGCAGACAATTTTTAATTGAGCTGAGAAGAATAGGACGCCCATGTAAAATAGGTGAAGTGGACAAAATTCATTTAAAAAAAACTAATAAAGAGATAAATTCATCACCAACGTATTTTAGATCGAGAAAAAAGCTATGCTGAGTGCCTGCAAGAAAAGTGCATACTGTCTTCTTCGACTGTCAGCAGTGATGATGAAAAGAAAAGCCCGATGTCGGAAATTTCAATGAGGGCAGGACCTTCGTCAGCAGATTTACCACCACCCAAACGTAAACACGGAACAAAAAACCTCATCGATTAACGCTTATCCGCAAGATTCATCTTGGTAAAAATAAGTGACCAGATAGCAGCTATTCTGACATTAGCGCTCAAAAGTGCAGAAATCTATTCCTCAGAGTTCAATATTAATTCATCCTCAATTCGTCGCCAGCGTATGAAGCAAAGACAAAGTGTAGCAGAGTCTTGAAAGGAAGAATTCAAACCAGATATTCCTTTTACTATTCAATGGGATGGAAAATTAATCGAAGACATAATAGGATATAAAACAGTGGATCGCCTACCCATTTTAGTGTCAGGCCAGGGTGTGGATCAACATTTAGCAATTCCCAAAGTTAGCCACGGAACTGGGGAGACACGTGCTTCAGCTGTGTATGTCACTATCCATTCCTGAAACTTAAGCGACAAAAAATAAAATGCTTGTGCTTTGATACCACTACGGTCAACACTAGTTTAAGAGGTGGAGCTTGCATCCTATTAAGGCAGAAGATGCAAAAAGATGTTCTTTGGTTAGCCTATCGACGCCATAGAATGGGGCTAATGCTAGACGCAGTCGTGCTTCAGGCTCTAGGTCTATTGTAATTTAAAATGTCGGTTAAACTCAAGTGATTCATTGCATATATTTAAGTAGGTTTATGGCATTAATATTGCTAATATTAAAAATGTCCGAAAAGTAAATACTTCATTGAATAAAGCAATAATAGTATATATCAGTATTTTTTATTGCATTAAATAAACATCGTATTAAAATTATTCATCCCGTTAAATACACATTAAAAGCAAATACTTGACGCTATTTATTTAGTACAAGAAATATGCTAAATTAATTTTCGTAAATTACATATTTTTTTAACAGCAAGAATTAACTAATTTTATTTTATATTTTAATCGAATTGTCATAATTATTACAATAAAATTAATTATTAATAATAAAATCATATGCAAAAATTTGTTTTTAAATTATCTTAAACTGCAGCGAGAATTATCCTACATCGCACTTCTTAAATTATTCTTTCTTTAGGTAGATTTGGTCAGTGCTCTTGATTTTAATATCATTACGTAACAAAACACCGCAGGTACGTAAGGTAACTTCCTGTTAATTAAGAGACGCACTTTCAAATTGCATCTAAATGGCTCAAATAAGTCACTATCTCTTTCACGATTGTTATGTCAAGAAGACGAACCATCACCATATGTTTAGTTAAGCCGAAGCCCTCACGACAAAATTGCATGGTTGTCGTAGATTACAAGCCCCAGAGTTAACAAACAATAGATATGAATATTCTAGCTTGCTTGTGGGTATGCCACGTAGCTAACGTGTACCCGTTAGTTACGAAAGTATCTGTGTATGTGCTATATGTTTATACAATATTTAACACTATTAGAATATTGTATTTAATTCGTGAGTACACTACTTGGCTACTACTTAATTTACATGACTGTAAGAAAAGATTGTTTATAGAAAAAACAATGATTCTCTAATGACTAATAAAGGTTTGAGAGGAATATACAAAGTATATTCTCGACTCAAACTATTTACTATCAGACACGCACTATAACTATCAAACTTTAGCAACACATTCCTCATATCAGTCACATTTCGTTATATATTCGGTCAAGATTTCAACATCCTGATAAATGTTGAAAACTTGACCTCTCTTTCAAAGACCACAACCCACATAACAGAAATCTACAGCAAATCTCACACTCTCTACACAATCATACCATGGAAACAACTTGATTCAAATAAATGTAATGCACGTACAGTATATACTTTAAAGTGACGTAAAATCCATTTATATTTTTGACCTGATGATCAATATCACTTCTAAGTGGCGTACCATATCGCCTTAATAAGCTCGATGTATCACATGTTTTGTCATATATTTCATGTAAACATTCATGTTATATATTTATACTATTCCGTACATCATCAAAATCCTCATATAAAGTTACTCACGTGGCCATCGGTCAATTTTTGTTACACGGCGTTTGATATGGAAACTTGACATAATGCTAAATATATAACCTTTCAATATTTCAGTAGTAAAAACTCAAACTCAAGGAATCAGGGTTTTTTTTCCATTTTTGTTACTTTCATGTCTCGTGTATTTTAAAAAGGCGGAAATATCGTTATTTTTAATTTTAGTTATTTTAAGGCGCAAAACATTAGAAATATGTTAAGAAATATGAGGAACAATTTATCCATTTTTACATTTCTCAAATTACCAAACTAAGGAAAATTAAAATTTTGATAACAACAAGGTTTCTGGAAGTTTGTCTAAAATTTGTTAGAAAACTGTAGCGATGACGCTAAATTTCATTGTTTACAAAAAATTCAGGATATTTAAAAGGTCCGTATTTTATATTTTTATTAGTCATAAATAATAATTTAATTAAATACTTTGTATTCTTAATAACTCCGTTTTTAATACAGACGATTATGAGCTTTGATATCCCAGGAACCTTCGTCATATCTGCAGATTTTTTCAGCACCTCAAACACAGATATAAAAAGTACGTTAAATTTTCTTAAAGCTAGTACAGAATTTTCCCTAAATATTGTATTTAAGATGTGGTTTTCAGAACAAAAAAATACCAATTAGCACATGAAAGACGAATGTAAGTTTTTATTCAAGAAATGACTATGTCGAAGATAAGATAGGTTCAAGACATAAATCACGCAAAATTCACGAGTGCAGGCAACTAAGAGTATACTATGTCTGCCAAATGCTAGTGAAAACGTATTCTGCAGATAATCTCTATAATATTTTAAAATTAACCTTAAACCCTGCTACTAACCAAGTCCTAGTTCAAAAGGCTCTGATTCCACTATAGATCCATTATTTCCTAACACTGATAGAAATCTTTATTTTTATAATAATATTTCCAGGATGAAATATATTAAACATGTAAAATATAAAATAAAGTATGAAATGGTAAAAAAACATTTCCTCAGTCAACTCTGTTGTAGTGAAAAATCTAATTATAATGGAATTAACAAGTTGAAAGTAACAAGTAAAATTATGATTAACAATTATGTTATGACCGATAATAAGACGATAACGGTAAATCAAGCAGACAGTGGTTCTATTGGTATGGTGAATTATGAAACTTATCAATGTTATGAAAATATTGGACAAAATAATAAAATATTGCAGTGAAATTAAGTATAAATTTATCATCATCGATTTGTTGAACAATATCAACATCCCCGCCTTTACCACTTGATGAGGAACGATGAGGGTTAGTTAAAAATTCTGAAAACTATTCGATAACATTACAAATAAATAAGGTAGATAAAAAATGTGTAAAATACTAAGCTTTTGATTATGAACATTTTTGTTTTTGTAAATAATGTAAATATGAAAAAAATGAAAAATATTCCTGGATCGTTCCATTCTGACTAATTACAATTAAGCATACTGATTTGATTCAATGGAAATTAAAAATTTGCAATAATTGTAAATTTTAAAATATCAATTTTACAGTAAATAAGATAAAATCTCTAGTAAAATAATTTAATGTCTCGGAAGTTTCAACTCAGCGGAAAATTTTCATTTAAATTTATGTATATAATATTACAATTAGGTTTTCTACATCATAAAATGATTTTTTTTAGTCGAAGACTATACTGCCATTCTGTTTCACGTCGACCGACACGAGTTTAAATTTTAACTTCAAAATTTAATTTTGAACTTACTTAAGCGGTCACATCAGGGAACTTTAGTAATTCAAATTCAAAGTCCTGCGTAGTTACAAATTCCATTTCAACTAAATATTACGCTTATTAAGTGGAAAAGCGAAGCATTGGTAATTTCTCGAAATGTTCAGCTTTGCCCTACTTGTCAGTTCTCATCAGTATTCTATTGATTTTGGCATATTTCTTGGACGTGAGAAATTTTTGCATTCACTTCTATTTATATTTATGTTTAGCTTCTGAACGAATGATACGACTGTGAGCAGCTCAATATACTTTGGAAATTTTGATTTGAACACAAAAAGTGATCAAATCAAAATTTCGAACGTAGACGTGAAATTATGTTGTGAATCTAAAAATAAATTATTTTTCCCATTATAATGGATTAAGATAAATTCATTTCTATTTCTTAATTAACATTTTAATACAAAAATGATATATTTCATATGCGAGATACCTAAAAAAATGTTATTTCCCTTAAATTCACTTTTTACGCTGCTACATCTGACTATTCAAATTGTGACCTCAACAAATTTTATACAAATCAGAACAATATTTTTTTGTTACATTTTCATCATTTTTATTTGGATGTTAGCTACCCATTCCGACTTTACACAAGTGAAATAAAGACCACGCCTGAATTTAGTTTTAATCGTTTTTTCACATATTAATTTTTAAACCGTTATTTTATTTGTTTAAAAAAGGTACAGCGCACGCAATATATTACTAACAAAAAAATCACGTGCCACTGTAAAATTCAACCATTTCGTAATCTCTTTTGGAAATATACTTACCTAATGATCGATTTGCAAATTTCTATTATTGTCAATATTGCATTCTAGTAATTGTATTTTATTGTCAAATAGTTTTATGATTTTTTTTCGCAAATATCTCTATATAATTGTATCATGACAAAGTGTGTCTACGTGGGGTGACGATTGAATAAATTATATGTGTGAATGTGTCTATATACATTTACTGTATCCAGTACGAATATGCTTTCTTTTTGTTACTATCATACTCTGTACCTTTTGCCGATAGCGTCTCTTTAAAGAGTTTAATAAATATAGTTATTCCTAAGTTAAACATGTCTGTCTCTAAATATAGTTATTCCTAAGTTAAACAACACTGTTTTAACAGATTATTAAATTATTATTGTTAGTTGACAATGGTATCGCTGGAAATGAATCACTACTCGATCCGTTAGTTCCCTCTATGCGCTTAAGATACCCGTAAATAATAATATCTGATAAATTTATACAATTGAGATTATCATAACAAATAGATAAATGAAGTTTAACTTTGAAGATGACTATCTGTATTAAAGTTGAAAACGAAACAAAAATATTGAGAAAAATAATCGGAAATTATATCGTTATGATATGAGGTGTACGCATCATATTTTAGATGGTTAAAAATGATCGCCTCTCTCTGTGATCTGTGATAAAATGTGATCATGCAAGTGATTATCTTTGTACAAAAATAATATACCTGCAAATTGTCGGGTTTACATTTTGTGGATATTACCACGCAGAATGTATACGCATAATACCCAGATGTACTCCAGGTTGGTATCGGAGAAAGGATGCACGCAAAGTACATGGTATATCGCCATCATCACTCCACTAGCACGGAACGCTACATGTACTGATATATCTCATCGAAATACCTCAGGAGTTTCAATATTGAATATTTCACTATCTGGAATGTTATCAGTAAGCCAGGTTCCAGTGATACAGAAAATGTCAACCCTTTGTTTATAGTATCGAGGTTACTGTAATTATAATGACGGTCTTTATACGAAGACCTCGCACGTTTTAACTATAAATGTTTAAAGCGCGAAGAAATGATAGCGAAAATTCTATACCAAAGTGCATAAAAACTATTTAAGGTACAAAGATTAAAATCAAACACTTCAGTGACAGAAATGCACCGTCGGTTTAGCAGAATTGGTATAAACATTTTATTAACGTAAGATATTGGAGGATTTAATTTATTGAATATATAGGGCGCAGGAAGTAAGTTTGCAATAAAATCTTAGATTCTAATCTAAAACAGAAACTGATTTAAGAACCTTATATTTCTAACTATAAAATGTCGGTAAATTGCAATATTATGCAGCTATATTTATAGATGAAATAACTAACTATATCCAAGACGCCAATATACAGGTCGTTACAAGTCGTTGAAAGCAGACATAAAAACTAAAAATAGTAAAGATAAAGAAGAGAAAAATAATAAACACGTAGCGATGCGTATTGATACCTGTACTTGTGCATTAAAATAAAACATTAGTGGAGAGCTGAGTATGAGGAAATAAAAACTAAACCACTATTAGGTACATATAATTTAACGATTATCGTTATATTCAAAGGTACGATACGTCGGTTTGATAAATGAATATGATTATATTTATGTCCTTTAAAGAACATGCAACATAAGCGTAATTTTGAATCATATATGCGATATGCACGATTGTGATTATATAGACTTAAGTGTTTCTAAGGGTAACAAATGCAACTAAGACGTACGGAATAGAAAGGTGTAAAGTGAATAATTGTTATTTATTGTTTATAGTTCTGAGGAGATGACAGAATAAGGTATGGTGTCGTTGGGTCGGACATGGAATCAGCAGTCCCGTACCCAGCATCATATCTCCTATTGGAATCATATCTCCTTACACTTGTCGCAAACTTGTTTCTATAAGAACTTGTTAGCTAAGAGTGGTGTCCATTGACATATAAATTATTATTTGTTTCTGTTATGCCTAGTTCTCTTGTTCTTAGCCCCCGTCGTTTACGGAAAGCGAAAATAATAGCGTCTTACTATTTTTAGCTATTATATTTCCAGGTTTTCCGTTATTGTGTTTTAATTGAGCTATTATAGTCGTGACTTCGATATTTTCTTTTTGAATTTCGACGCCCGTTTCCATCGTTTTTGCATTATTTCAATGCCAATTTAAGTGTCAAGTCCAGAATATTTGTGTTTTTTTTTCGAGCAATAGTTTAAATGTTTTGCCGCCTATTCCATTGCTCTCACTCATTTCGATGTCCACAATATTCCTTCGTTAATAAACTAAACCGATCGATTTCAAGTTGAATTTCGTCTCTGCGTTTTAGTTGTATATTCTATGTATTCAAGCGTCGCTCAAAATTATCAAGTCTAGAAGAGACAAAATCCATAAATTTTTTAACTCCCAAGTATTGAAAAGATCAAAAATCTTCTTTAATAGCGTCAAGTTCTATTATACCATGTTGATTGAATTGAATTTCTTTCACTGATGCCTTCAGACCAACTTTCGAAATGGATATAGATATCAAAAGTGGTAAAGGCGTACTTGCTGTTTTGACAGCATTTTAAAGCCAATTTCTGCTCTAGTTTTATTCCAACTAATATTATAAAGAGGTAAAGTTGTTGGTTTGTTTGTTTGTAAATATGTGTGTAGGTTTGCAGGAGGTAATCATTGGAACTACTGGTCCGATTTTGAAAATTCTTTCACTGATACACAATATAATTATCCATTCTAACTAATGCTAATATAAAAACTAATATCATAAAGAGGTAAAGTTGTTGATTTGTTTGTTTGTAAATATGTGTGTAGGTTTGCAGGAGGTAATCATTGGAACTACTGGTCCGATTTTGAAAATTCTTTCACTTATATACAATCTAATTATCCATTAAATATTTTATAAAGTATTAGCATCTTAACGACATTTCTTCCATTTTCTAGCTTAGGAAATACAAAATGAAATACTAGTTCAGCAGCATTTTAATGTAAACGTGCTACCGAAAACCCAAGTATATGGTGTGGACTCCTTCTAATCGTGCTTTGTAAATTTTAAAGCGCAAAGACCACAGCCGTGATTCAAATTCGACGACATTATGAACTAATGATATTTTCAAGTTATATAGGCTATGTTCTTTCAGGATTTTTTATTAATACTAAATTTGTATGTAAAGTCGATAATAAATGAGTTGATCAGCTACTTTATCGGCTTGCGCTAACTAAACGGTTTAATGAATTTTGAACGATTTGTTCTTTTGAGATAAATGTTTGACTAATTTTAGTTTTTAACTAATTTCTAAAATTAGATCGATTAGATTAGATCTAATATGTAATTAATTATTAATGATACAATTATATTTCAAAATTGATGTAACGAACTAATTTAACCCGCATATGTTAAACTATACTTTGAATATATTTGGCGTTAATTTATTTTAGAATATCACTCATCACGGGAACCTACGATAACTCCCTGTTAATTAAAACATTTACACATTTTCGTATAAGTGTAAACAGAATTATAACTAACTCAAATAAATCATAACTCCCTTCACACAGCTGTCAAGACAGTTGTATAATGTATATGTTTTGAAGGAGCGAAACGATTACCGTTCAGCTAAGCTGAAGCTCACACGACAAAAGTGTATGGTCGCGGTAGATTGTGAGCTTCACGGTTAACAAAAAATAGATATGAGTATCCTATCTTACTTACTATTAGTTACGAAGCTATCTTATCCATCAATATACACCCTTAACCTGATTACTCGTTACTTGCTTGCATATTTTGTTTTTAATTACTTCGCTCAGAGTGTGCGAGCAAAGTAATTAAAATGAGTCATCTATGCTATTCTCGTGTAGGTGCAGTGCATATTTATATTGAATTACATTCTAGTTATTATTTTAATGCATTTCTTACCAATTCTTAACACTAATAGAACACTGTTGTCGATTCATGAATGCCAATACACTATTTGTACTACTAATTTATTGACGTTATTTCTTTATTATACTGTAAATATAATATAAGTGATTTGAAAAACTGTTTTGTTTCAAAAATAAAGTTAAGATTTGATCAGCAGGAAAATTTTTCAGGTTTCATTTATAATTTACAGAAAACAATTATTAAATATTTTTTTTTAATAATCATATTAAGGATTTGTAGCGAAAGAGATTCCTGAAAACCGTTTCACTATTAGATATACAGGTTTATCAATTCGCTATACTTATGATATTTCGTCATATCTTCGACGCAGATTCAAACATGCTGTTGACTTAATCAGCATTTTGGAATCTCCGGTGTTCTTAAAAGTGACATAAAATACAATTATATTTTGATTTAAAATTATCCAAAATGCGCTCATTGTATCTTTTGACTCAATCACTGAGCTTCATGTAATGCATGCTTTGTGATAAATTTCTATACATTCATACACTATTCACGTCATTCCACCCGGGTTGTCTCAGGGCCCCTTCAGAGGCCCGTAATGACCTACCTCATACAAATTAATTAAAATACAAATTAATTAAAAAAAGGGTGCGTGTACTTATGTACGCGCGTGAGAAGTTATACTTCTTTGGCATCATTAAATAATACATACGGATAGATAACCTCAATTATATTGGAGCACTTGAAAAAGTCTATAAACACAATTTTTTCACTAATATTTACGAATAGTAAATATATTAATCAAAATATTGAATTTAACTACTGAATATAATTTATCAGCACATATGTAAATCGCACTTATATGAAACTAAAACACGTGTGTGAATCTAGACACTAGAAACATGTGGATAAATACTATATGAAAACAGTGAACAGAAGCGACGATGGTGCCAATAGCTTTTGTTTCGAGACTGCAACCGCTGCAACTTCATACTGTAACTTTTGTGTGACCAATCTTAAAATTTCACTCTCATAATTTTTTCATAACGCGTCTAAAGAAGTATAACTTCAAAATACATTCATACAGTTCATTTTTAGTGTTTCGTACCTCAAAGCATTAAAATGGAAACCTCATAAGAATACCAACGTTTTCGTTTGTCTATGTTTTTGTTCGAAGCCGTTTGAAGTACACACCTAGCAAATTGATAAAACGTACTGACCGGCAAATATTTCAATAATGAACATTCAAACACATATATATATATGGCAATTTTAGCGAAAGTAAATCAAGTATTCGAGTTTTTTGTAAATTTCACACATCATATGTAGTATTAACTAAAGAAGCAAATTATGAAATTATTAAATATTTTGAAGTTATCCTTCTTTAAGCGTTATGAAAAATGACGAGAGTGAAATTTTACGATACGTCCATGAGCATGTACGTTGCAACAAAAATCGACAGTGTGAAGTTGCTTACGATGCAACTAAACTTGACAGAGTGAAGTAGCTCACTTAATATATATTTACTTGCATGTAATGACTGATACTATATTCGTGGTAATTATTGAGGTATTTGTAAACATACAGCACGTGTTTTATATCGCTACAAATCTAAGTTATATATGT
Source organism: Druceiella hillmani (assembly GCA_039881145.1). Taxonomy (NCBI): domain Eukaryota; kingdom Metazoa; phylum Arthropoda; class Insecta; order Lepidoptera; family Hepialidae; genus Druceiella; species Druceiella hillmani. Next base: position 34,560,383 of record JAYKKI010000010.1, read on the forward strand.
GCGTTTAAATAATATTTTTAATAATTTAAATTAAATAGTAGTCCTTATAATAAACAACATTTATTTGTGGTGGATATTTATGAGAGAAATAGTGTCTAGGTTTTTAAAATATATTTTAAGTTTATTTCTCTGAGTGAAGTTAAGCTTTGGTATGTATTTATATGCATCACAAATAATAAATTATTACTTCATAATTTAATAAATACATAAAATTAATAAATTACAATAAATTATCAGCCTATTCATTTTTAATTTCTAAATGATAATGATTGTAATGTTAGATAAAAAATTAAATTTTTTACTACTCTGTGTGAGAAAAAAAAATGTAATTTATAAAATTTGATTATTTGATTGAATTTAGATTTTACCAACCGTATTTATAATCACGCTCCAGTCCTTTTATTATTTTATCTCCATTAATTATATGCGTGCCAAGTAAAGTTATTTTTGTATTATGCCAAAGAAGTACAACTTCGAACGCGCGTATATAAGTACACATACATTTTTTTTCATAATTTTAATTTGCATATCCTCATAGATATGCTGAAATAAGCGAAAAGGTATACACCCTTACCTTATTTATGAAATTACCAAACCTATAATTATGATTACTGAAAGTTTTTTGTTGAGATACCACATCGATGATGGTAGATTTTATTCCTCATTAGAAAATCACGATATTTTCACACCTGTGAAAGGCAATACATATATATATATATATATATATATATATATATATATATATATATATATATATATATATATCGTTATGGAAAATATTTGTAGATTATTAAATGAAAATACTCTCCAATGTTTGTATTCGTCTAAGTGTGTATAGAACCATGGTAGTACAAATTCTATAATAAAAAATTCTAAACAATAATTTTCTTCCATATTGTTACACAGATTAGGGTCAGAAATTGTTTTGGTAGTATTGACTTTACCCGTGATATCTTTTTTATAATTTTATACATTACTTACATGCGAATTTCTATCTTTGACTATGATTATTTTATGCATTTATGTTTATTTAAATATAAATAGTACAAAAATAATAAAGTATTCGTTTAAATATAAAGCGAAATTATAGCGGACTACTCTTTGGCATTACTAAATGGATGACCAACTGCATTGAGCTATGATGTACATATAAACTTGTGCCCTGACGCTAGTGTACTAAACGTCAGGGCATTATTTTTTACAATATTCAAGTGAAAACTTAGGAAGTAAAAAATTAGGTCATTATTTTTGTATTCACTCTGTTATAATTTTATTACTCGTATTGATAACTTTTATGTTGCTTTATGTCTACATTATACAGCAGGAATCCATCAATGAGTACAAGAAAAAACTGGTCAATTTTAGTTGTTTCATGTATAATGCCTAAATATTATCATTTGCAAAGAAAAAAGTATTTTAATTTTTTTTTATCATAATTTGCATAACATTTTTTTAGGGATTTTATTTTTATTTTAGTCTATGCTTGCCATACTAATTTACAGAAAGATTATACATAAAAAATAGTTACACAAAATATATGCAACATTTTTTCATTTTGGAATTCCCCCAATACAGTCAAAAACCAACCTAAACCATATCCAAGGTTAAATCGTATTCTGTATCAAGAGATTTACAAAGATATTATAACAGAGAAATCATGCTCGGATTTACTTTAATAATTAGTCTAAAAAGCGTCTCAATCGATCCCATTGTGCCGAGCCTATTCGTGTCACGCACACTACTAAGAGTCACACAGCACCGCCGGCGCCGGTGCGCGCGCGTGTGTGTTAGTGGAAAACGAAATATTTCATCGCATACATCCGACCCTTAAGTTGACTTTACACGTTGCTCGTCAAATGTGTCATTGTTTTTCTGTTTAACGTAGTTCGATATGAGTTTAAATTACAAATTGAAAATTTCATTTTGAACTAACTTAAACGATCACGTCAGTGAACTTTATTATTTCAAATGCCAACACCTACCTCTTTCCGGATTCCAGTTTAGCTAAATATTCGGCTCATTAAATGGAAAAGCGAAGCGGCCACAATTTCTTGGAATGTTCCGCTTCCAGTTCTTGTTAACAGTCTACGGATTTGGATGTAGACATTTTTCGCATTCACTTTTTATTTACGTTTATGTTTAGTTATTAAATTGCATCATCTTGACGCGAAAAACTGCTAATCATTTTTGTTCGTCCTATTAACTATTATAAAATAAAAATTTCGAAGATACGTGTAAATTTATATTATGGTCGGATCATAATATAAATTTACATGTATTATGTAATAATTATTTATTGATATGGATCGAGGTAACTTGAATGTGTCAAATAACCATTTTCTATTAAAAATATGATTAACTTAATGATATCATCGCACACACCATAACCTTAACAATCGTGTTCTGGCACAAATAATAAGAATATTTCTTCATTACATTCCCGTACCTTCTATTAGGATTCATTATCTAAACTAGTAATCCTTATAGTTTTACCACGTTCGTCTGTTTGTCCGTCTATATATAAGAGTCTTTGTACTCGCAGTAGTATATATAAAGACATTGTGAGGAAAATGATCACAGATTTTGTTTCTACTAGTTTACAAATAACAGTCGACCAACTTTTGAGATATAGTTGGGTATGTAAAAAGTTCGTAGAAACTGCATGCGTACAAATGAGTTAAATCTACACCAAAAATAACTTTATTTTTAAAATGTATGTATATTTTTAATTCGTTAAGTTTAGAAGCCTGAGTCGTGTAGAATGAAGTCTTCCACCTAGGTGGGAATATTTATACAAATGTAATTTTTTGTAAATGCTGAAATATACCAAGTATAACAAATTTTGATAGCGAAATGTAAATTATGGTCATATTGTTTACGGATTTTTAATTATTATTATTATTGTATTAATTTATTAATTAGGGAAGAATTTATTAGCCCTTAGTAAAAAAGGTGTTCACTTTTCCAGAATATCTATACACTTGTATATTTGTACGTGACTAAGTGTGTACAGAACTCTCCTTGGCGAGTTCTTCTCGTACTTAACACGTTTTCATGAGTAATCCCTTTTTTTGTGAGCTGCTTGTTCCGGTTTTACACTGGTGGAAAATGAACTATGGATGCATATTGTTTTATTCGTTTTCTTATGTGTTAATATTTTACTTCAATTTTATTACCCGCATTTTCTTCCGTTCAATTATATATTCCATGTTTCAGTCGAATATAGATTTGTGCGGCTCAATATTGTAACGCAAATACAATTATAACTAAAAATCTATGAAAAATACCTACATGCATTCTAAATCTTTCTTTTAAATTTTTACATCTGCAATATCTTTACGTATGATTTGAATTAAAAGTTTAATTCAACAATACATCCAGCACACTTAGACTTCCTTCACTTAGATTGTGATTCCTAATTACTTTCACGTTCTGGAACAATACGTTTTGGAACAATAGCCTATTTTTATATAAGTATTATAAACTAAGTGGTGATGAAAATTCCATACATCGAATATGCGATTTTTTGTGCCTAACTCTAAAAAACAAATAAATCTTTCCTCTCTGTAAAATTACTAATTTTACAAAGAGGGCCCTTTTATTGATAACTTCGAACTGAAAAATCTAAAACCTACTCTTACTAGAGAACGGTTCTCACTCCCGATGTGCGTTGGCATAATTCCATACGATACTGGAATCCAAAGTGTCAGTCGTTTTGAAAGATTATTCTCGACTACAATCCGGGTTTCACCACAGCTTCTCCAAGGCCCCTTAAATCCATCTCATATCACACAGGTACATAGGGGCTTTCAAATGTCTCTAATAGTATCCCGTACATACTATCCAAATTACTGGAATAAGTAATCACTGCCACTTTCCTGTGTATAACTCTACATCATAAGATACAATGGACTGCTCATATATATTCACTAGCTAATGGGCCGAGCTCAGTTGCGTTTGCAGTTAGAAAAATTAAATCATTATGTCGTATGGTATTTGGCTGTAGGGCAGCGCTGCAGATATTAAACGTATTTTTATTCTAAAAAAGAGAGCAGTCCGAGCTATATATAACATGAAATCTTGAGAATTATTAAAAGATCTATATAAAAAGGCAAATATTCTGACCTTGTCCTCGTTATATACCTATAAAAACCTTTTGTGTGTTAAAAGAATTTAAATTTCTTTGTTAAATGGTGTGATATCCAAACTCTTAACACAAAAAATAAAAATAAAAGTCATTATTTAAATTTATATTACAAATTACTAATGAGTCTTTTCTGGGTAGTGGTGTTCGTTTTTTTAACAATATACCTGAGGATATAATAAACCTTCCCGAAGCGAAATTTAAAACGCATATTAAACACGTGCTTATTTCAAAGGCTTATGTAGCATCAGAGATTATGTTGAAGATAAAGATGTGTAGAGGTCATTATAGTGCTGTACACTATAGTGTATAATACGGATTCTGACCCTCATTAAGAGGGGCTAATTGATTATTCATAGATAGATTCGTATAGCCAATAAGGATATTTATTCATAATAATTAGAAGTTAAATCGTGAAATGTCAAAATAGACTTTAATAGTCTTATTTGAAAGAAAATAAAAGAGATAAATAACTATCAAGTGCTTCCGCTCAACAGGGTTAAAGACTGTCCTTACTCAATGAGCCGTTTAGTATATCCGTTTTTTTCAAGAACGTCCTTGACGAACGCTCTAAACGGATACAAGATGGGCTATGGGATATTAGTTTACTGTGGCGACGTATGCTCTTTAACCAAACGCTACGCACGCGGTCATGCATATAAAATATCCCTCATGTCCGGAGCCTCGAAACTGCTAGAATGCGCCAAGCTGGTTCTAAATTCAAAACGTGCAATGCAAGTCGCCGCAATGCAAGCAAGTCGCCGTCCCGGCAAAAAAGTTATATTAGTAACAATCGGATATAGACTTGTTTAACGGCTCAAAAACCTCTTGGGGGAAAAATAATGTGATTTCCCTCCTAGAGACGGAAGAACTTCATATGGTCTACCGGTGAGTGCAAACTGAACCTGAAATACATCGCTTTCTCGCAAAACGGATGTCTATTAGAAACTCAAAGCGCAACGGGCTGCTATCCAAACTCCCACTTCGTGACACAACAAACTTAGCAGGGCATTCTACGGCTTGTAAGAGACTCACCAAGACTGAAAACATATTCATTGAGCTAGTCGCCTTTTGAGCTGATAGCGCTTAATCTGGAGAATCATCCAATTATTAGCGCTGATTTAATATATTGTCGAGCAAGGATATTTCTCCTTAGAGAACTTTGGTAAAGTGCTAGAGGGGTTTGCTCGAAAACGTCTTAATAGTGAAGAAAAATGAATTTCTCACGATTGTACGTTATGGATTTTTATTCTGGATGTACGTTCTGGATGGAACTTTAGTTCTGATTATGTTTATGACATAGCAAATATAAGATTTTCCCTTTACTTCTGACTTAAATTCTAATTGTTAAAAAATAAAAGTAAAGCTTCATTGGAATTGTGCGTTACGTATTATACGCCATTTAGATTGTTTTACACATCAGGTCTATAATACTGGCATTTTAGAATTTCTCCCTCATTTGTACCGCAAAAATGTTTGAAATTTTTATATCTACTTACATAAAGTATCGTTTAAGTTTGATTTACTAATCATAACACGATAAATGTGAGAAATTGGTCGTATAAGCGCCTTTCCGACTATAGTGTAGAATAGGGATTTTAAGCGTTCAATATTTTTAACATCATTTGTGTTCTTTATCTGTGCCTTAAATCTGAAGTTTCTTATTAACTTAAAAATAACTTTATAATTAAAAATACATTTTATAAATATATAACTCTACATTTCGGCTCAAATATATCAAACATCAGTCGTACAAATAATTCATATCAAAAATATGTTTAAAGCACGATACATTTCAGAAAGTTTAATTAAATTTTACATAGAGCTAATATGAGAAAAGTTAATGTGAACCACTTAACGAATTAATACTTATATCTTAAATTTAATTTAATTTTTCTGAATGACAATAATTAAATTTAAGTTGTAAAATATGATAACCGCTCTACCGTTTATTTCTATTTAAGTTTAGAGTGGTGCAAAACTGAAAATGACAACGCAAATAATTAATTTTAAGACTTGAGCGCTGTGTAAAAGCTATGTATTTATTTCCGCTTGTACACAAGCACGTTTCGATGCTGAAGTATTTGACTGACAAATGCATTTGGAGACATTAGACCTGAGATTGCTTCAATGAGTGTATTTAAGCGAAAGACTTTATTTTAAGCGGAATAGACAAATTTTAATTTTTTGGCTGATCGATGTGATATTATATATTTACATCGACTATGCTTATTGTTCTCAATGTAAATAAGATTTTATTCCATGTCCTCAATCGAGTTTTCTAATTGTATGTTATTATTATATGTAAAACTTAATTTCCTTTGTATTTATTTTACCTAATTAAATAACGAGTTAATATTTTTGAATTCTATGAATTGACAAAGTAAATTGATGTAATTCTAAAATGTAAAAAATGTAAAACTATGCGGTAATTCTAAAATATAAAAAAATATTAAAGTGTTGCCCCATTGAAAACATTTACCAACATTATCGACATTAAAAATGTAATATTTATAAATCTCCCATTTCTTCCTAGTCGTATTATCTTCTAGTACAGTGAGTATAAGACAAGTTAATACGAAATATTTAACGAGTTAATTTTATGATACATTGTTTCGGCCGAGAAATACAATGAACTCCTTGGCTTCCCTGGTATTTGAGAAGCGTGTTTTTTTTATTGAAAGATAAGTTTGCATAATAAAATTACTCAGTAATGCGCGAAATTCCGACTTATCATAATATTTTTTTGGGAAAGTTAACGATATGTAATCCGGACTGCCGAGGAGTATAGATAAATGCCAAATATAGATCTTAGATTATCAATTGACGAAATTAATATTGTATTTTGATATTACTGAATTAAGAAGCAAAAGCATATCAAATCAGAGTACGAGGCTAATTATTTAATTCATCCATGCATCATTTTAATATAAATTTAAACATTTTAATATCACGTTCAATGATAAATAACATCATGACGGAAATTTTTGCGCCATCTTTTCCTTTTTTACTTTTTATTCTATTGTAGCATCATGATACATATTTCATGTTACTTTTATGAATTACGTCAGTATTTCATAATTACTGAACAAAAACTTAAATCTTTGCCTTTTTTGCTGAGAAAATTATTTTCCACCTGGCAATTAGGTCTATGTTCTACATGTAAAATTGTGGCTAATGCATAGGGTGGGGCCAACTAAATCTGAATAATCCGAAACATTACATTATAGTCCATTTTTCAATATTTTGTTGTATTTACTCGATATTCAATTTAGTATCTTTCTTTGAAAAAGAGTTGATATTTTTTTATTGCATTTATCTTGCAAATTAATTAAAGAATATATGACTTTTCTGACACCACTTAATAAGTATATGCTGTGGATTTATTGGAACGTGATCCATTTCCTACTGTTGAAATATTTGTCCAAGTTTAATGGTTTAATAACATCTTGAATGTTACTTTATCATATGATAAATGGTAATACAAATCAATATTTTTTCAAACTACTTTCTATAGTTTATTTTTAACATACCATTAATAATTTAATTTTAGACTATAACGAGTGTTGATGGAAAACTATAATTTGTCAAATATGCCTTTTTAAAATAGACTAGATGTTAATAAATTTATATCTTCTTCAATTTATATCTTTAATTATGATTAGATTTGAAGGAAATAATAGACTTTCAAATTTGGTGGGTATTCTAGCGTCACGTAATATCAGTGATCTGTGATCTCCATTTGAGCCAGACATTTTTTATTCTGTACTAGGTGTCTTTTTCAGGGCTGTCTTTCTACTGAGCTACGACTGAATTGAAATACTAAAACAGTCCTACCTTCTTCAGAGAATTTAATTCTACCATCCCTGATGGGTTATCGTTGGCACTATTCCTAGACAGGTTACATCGCATGTATTCAGTCTTGTATCTGTTTACCCTAAGACCCCTGAAGCCTCTCCAGGGTCTGTTGCTATGCATTTATCTTTTTCTGCACTTCTTTTTGAGTTTCGAAAATGAGAACTATATCACCAACGAGTAAAAATGTCTATGATGTAGGTTTTTGCAGATGTCCCATGATATATATCATAACTAGGTTAAACAATAACGGGTTTGTTATGGATTCTTGGTGAACTTCGACCTTAGTTTGGAATTTATGACTCTGGCCTAAGAAGCTACTAACCCTTATGGTTATTCCTTGGTATAGACTTTAACTAAGGTTATGTAATATTCCGGGACTAATTGTGATCTCAAAGCTTGCTAAAACAGATCCCTAGGTACGCGATCAAAACCTTTATCTAAGTCGATAAATACAATATATAAGTCTTTCCTCAGCGGTTTCTATTTTTCTATGAGGATCTTCAAGCTGTGTATTGCATCTGTCGTTCACATGCCGCTGGTGAAGCCACATTAGTTAGGAGTGACTTTGACAATTTTTTTGCAGTTTAACACCACGTTAGTTACCGAAACTCACTAAATCCCCTTTGATTTTATAGAAAGGGATTAGGATGGTGACTATCCACATGTCTGGCATCTTTTGGTTAATCATCATTTTAATGAAAATGTTTGTAAGCCATGCCAAGCCATTGTCTTGTTATTCTTCATTTTGGATAAGGCTCTTCTCACCTTCGATGTTGTGATTTATTTAATAGAGCCTTCGGTAGTGGGATTCGTATTTAGTAGTTCGTGTAAAAACTCTTCATTTAATAGTTTTTGGCAGTATTTCTGCCATATTTTACTTATATACTCTTTCCTGTAATAAGGAGTTGAAGCTTATCTGTTTTCTAACGTGTTCCGTATGAAGCATTTCGAATCGATCGAAAACGCAAGTAAAATCTCTGCATTTTAAGTAGACGCAATAATTACTAATAATAATATAAGAGTATTACTTGTGCAAATTAAATAACTCAGTTCCAAAATGTCAAAGGATCATATATTTTTGGAAAATTTATCAAAGTGGACACATAATTAATTAAACTTTTGGCTATTACACGTTTAACTAATAGTTATGTTACAAGCATAAACCTATTTAGAAATGAGAAGTTGCTTTGCGATAACGCAGCTATGAGATGGTACAATTTTATTATCGTAGTAGCATAATGAAGGCAATTTAGTACCAGATGTAAGAAATAATCTAGTTATGTTTTATTATAATCAATTAAGAGAAACATTTTCTATAATTCTCAATGAAATTAATCACGAAATAATTCAAAAATATATTTATAAGTTATTTCGTGTTTTCTATGTTTATATTTAGTTCTTCGTATATTTAATATTTTAAATAGTTTTTAAGAATTAGGGAAAGAAAGTCGACTACTGTTTTGCTTTCACTTTGTAATCTTTGCAATGTTTCGCGCTCTCAAAATCTTTAATTAGAAAAGGGAAAAAAATGCCTTAAGGCATCTTATTGAAAGACAATAATTTAGGGTTTATCAAAAAAAATTAAACGGAACAATTCAACTTTATTTCATATTCTTTGTTCACGGAAACAAGTAATTGGTAAAAATCTGATATTTATATTACCTTGAGAAAATCATATTTGAAATTTTTCACTGAAAATGTTAATGGATGTTGGTCCATCCTCCTACTTATTGAAAAATAAGTAAAATAAGTATTTAGCTATAATAATATATACATTAAGTGTTATTAAATTTATGTGAATAATTGATTCCTAAAGCATCAACCTGTCGACTTAAAAATCTATCTGTGATAAGTATTATTTTAGTATTAGATATTAAATTTGGTTGTCAAGTACTTACATACGACTACAATTATGAGTAAAATTTATTTCCTAATCAATAATTTAAAAAATATCTCCAAAAAATTAATTATGTTATTAATTTTCGTTTAAGTAATTCAAGGATGATTAAATAATAAACGATTATAAATTAATGAAAAATAATATGATTATAAATTATTTTTAATCACATATAAACATTTACTTTTTTCTTTGTTTTTAATTATGAAATTAAGAAATTAATATTTTTCACTTATTCACGTATTTTAAATATTATTTCAAAATTTGAAAAACTTTCATGGATACATTACGATGGTGTGATACTGTTCTAATACAATTTAAACTTAAAGATTAAAATGAAAATGAACTAGAGAAAAAGTTCATGATATACATAATATACAAAATAAGACAGTACACTACTGAATAAAGAAAGACACGAGATTTTCATGAATAACATAAAAAATAAGGTCGCTTTGAATAATATTCGAAGAGGAAATCTTCATTTTCTCAATCTACTGCAATTTTTTTTAATAATACTAGTACATAGCGATATAGGAGGAAATTTTGTAAGTTATTTGATTAAGATTTTTTTGTAAACTAAATAACTTGCAAAACTTAAAAGGCGAATATTTCTTTACTTCACTTTTAAAATTCTTTTAATTTCGCTTAAAGTACTGATCCTGATTATAAATAATAAAGAGCTATTTTTATCAGTAGGGAAACTTATAATTTCTATATAACTTATTAATAAGAATTAATAAATCGACCCAAACTTCACTTAATTTTTTTTCGAATTATGATGTAAAACTTATCATATTTCAAAGAGTTACTGGGTCTTAGCCACAAAAGATTGATAACTACTTTCAAAGACTTTTTTGTTTCGAGACTTGCTATTTTTTATACATTCCTCCTTTAGTATATCTGTAATAGCTTACCAGCGTTCGTCATGGATCTATTAGTTAAATTATCTATTAGTTAAATGACATGTATATATACTACATCGCGTATGACGATTTGAAAATTATCATAGCTATATTGTGTAAGTCGTTTGTTACTCGGATTAGTAGTTTTTGCGTGAATCTCTTGAAACAAACAAAAAAACTTTCCTCTTTATTATGGTAATAGGATAAATTAGATTCTCGGTGTCCTATCCCCTCCCCCGTAACAAAATGTCACTATGGGGAATGACATCCTTGGAATCAAATATCAATGAGAAGGAACTTAAAACGTCGAAACAAAGTATATTTAGATAAAACTTAGAAGAAAACAATTAAAAGATAAATTTATATTATAAAAATTCTAGTTCAGTGATACTCATCACAAAAAACTTTTATGCAATTTTTTCTTAGACGGACTGGCATCATATTAATTCTAAAGTGTTTAATTTTGTCTTACTAAGTACAGAATATGAAATTAAGGAAAAACCTTAAAAAAACGAAAAACTTTTAAGAACAATCTCATATCTGTCTGTATGAAACGTTCTTTTTCAGTAATGCGTACATATGTGCGAGCGGGCGTGCGTGAGTGCGAGCGTGCGTGCGTACATGTGTGCGAGCGGGCGTGCGTGAGTGCGAGCGTGCGTGCGTACATGTGTGCATGCGTGTGTGGGTATATATAAATAAAATATATATAAAAAAATTGATATAAATTAAAAAAAATTGAATACAAATTAAAAAAAAAGGCTTTTTATTTATTTCCATAAATGATTTGTTCATTTGACAACAATTCTTAACTAAGTTAACTTAATTTTTTAATCCAAAATTCAAAATTAAACTAACATAAAATCAAATATTAATAATAAAATCAGATTCATATTTTTTAACCCTACACATTTGTTAAATTATGCTTTCTTTAGGCAGAGTTTTTAGCGGTTTCGGTTCCAATATCACAACATAACAAAACACCGTGGGCACCTAAAGTAACTCCATATTAATTAAGAAACTCACTTTCGTATAAGTTTGAACCAAATTACTAGTAAGTAAATGGCTCAAATAAATCACAACCCCTTTCACGAAGTCATTAGACAGTTGTGTAGCACGCGTCAAGCATCAAGGAAGGAGGAACGATTTCCGTACGTTCATCTAAGCCGAAGTCCGCAGGAGTTACGACCGAAATGCACGGTAGCAGTAGATTGTGAGAGTCGTATTTAACAAACAATAGATATGAATATCCTAACTTACTTATAGATAGCTCCGTGTACCTATTAATTACGAAGGTATCGTTACTAACAAAATTAACCCTTAATCCGAATACTTGAGAATTTCTTGCCTATTTACTTTCAATTATTTCGCTCGGATATGTTAAAATACCTTCTCTATCAGTTCAGTTTCTTGTAACTATGTTGCATGTTTATATGGGATTATATTCTAGTTATTAGTTTAATCTACTTGTTGGCAGTATTTATCACTATTGTAAGGTTGTACACAATTCGTGACTCCAAACAATCCACACAATTCGTGAGACCAATACAGTATTTATGCTACTAATTTATTTATACGATGTACCGGATTCTTTAATAGTAACCTATTGAAATTATAAGTGGTTTCAGAACGATATTTTACTTTAAAAATATACGTACGAACAATAAAATGTGAGACATAACCACATTGCCTAATAACAGATGACAGTGAAATTATGATTTACTACAGTTTCTAAAAATTGTAATAAGGATGTGAGGCGACAATATACCTGATAATCATTTCATTATTTGACATGCAGGAATATCAAACTTCAGCAACATATTTCCCATATCAATAGCAATTCATCATGTTTTCGATACAAATTCTTTCCAAAACATACTAATAAATGGTGAAATCAAACTTTTTTTCAAAGACTAGAACCATATACCATATTAATCTGTAAAAAATCTTGAACTTCACACGCAACCATAATATGGAAACAAACTTAATTGAAATAAATATAAAGCACGTGCGGTGTCCGTATTCTTAAATCTGACATAAAATCCAATTGTTTTTGCCTCACGATTAATATCACTTCCAAATAGATTTCAGATAAAAATATGCATAAAATATATCATTCCATTCCCCCAATTTCGGAACAATTTTAATCGAAAATTATGCTAATAATCGGATCACTAGAATTTCGCTGAAAGTTTATTAAAAAACTATGGCGATGATATTAAATTTTATTACTATTAAGAAATTCACGATAATTTCAGGTCTTTGAAAATTTATATTTTTTAGGTTTCATAAGGAGCCCTAATAATTTTGTCAGGACTGCTAAGGCATAAATATATTAATTACAAGGGTACTATACACACTTAGGCACTTAAGTATACAATATTAATATTGTTTGTCGCCATGTTAATGTATCGCCTACTATGTAGGTAATACATTAACATGGTGACAAAAAATATTAATATTCGTGATATTAATATTAATGAATATATACAAATATTAATATTAACATGATTTTGTAATTTTGCTACATATGCAATTTTTTATGCATTTTGTCTGTTCTGTATAATTTTGTTATTTTCTGTGAAATGGAAAATTTTTTCAAAAAAAGATGTTTTGATATTTTCTGGTTAGTGGCACAAATAATATCGTAAAAAAATCTAGTCGTGGCTTCAATTTTCATTGCACGTGACAGCAGAGTTATTTTAGAATTTGGAAAATAGATATAACAAAAATTTGGTTTGGAAAAGCTACAGATATAAATTTTAAATAAAAGTAAAATTTAATTAACATCGATGTAAATAATGTGAATGACAAAAATAAATGAAAGTATGTTTGTTAATTATTACAAGATTAGTTGCATGTAAATTTATTTTCTAGACATTTCTATTAATGCAACTTATAATTTTTCATTTTATTTATATTGTACAGCAACTCAGTTGTTTATGGTTTGATTTTTTAGAGAATAACAATAAAAATAATTATTCATCAACTTTCATGTAAATTCATCAATATACTGCATAATTACATGTTTAAGATTTTTATTATATTTTAGTCTAAGTATTGGATATGGAAATTATATGTTTTATGTGTTTTTAAATAATTACCAAAATTTATTAAATTCACTCACTGCTGAAATTAATCAATGTCCATTTTTTTACCTTTACTTTTACTTACATAAATGAAGACCTACTTTCTTTTTTAGTTAACTGATGAAAACCAATTTGAACTAGAATAAAAATAGTTCGAAATGATCCATAGCTTAAATACGAGTACAATACGCTCATGGCACGATTCACTTGTTCGCATGATAGTACGGACCCTACTATCCTACATAAAATTGAACTATACCATTTTGGTCTGTAAATGTTTGTTTACCGTAAATTAATGTAGTATTATTTCTTTTAGTAATTCTTTATTTAAATACTATCTAGACGATTTTAACGATGTTGTCATCAAAATCAATTTGTTTTTTTTTTATATTAGCTATCCTTCGCATAATTAAAGCCCTGTTGCAAATATTTCTGTATTTTGTATAATATTGAAATTAAGTCAAATTTGATTAATGTTTAATAATTTGTTGATGGAGATAATTAGGTTTATGTATGCAACTTACCATGCTATGTGCAATCCAACTTTTCCGTTTTGTCTGCTTGTTATTGATTTTAATCTTTGTGATGTTAGCATCTGTAAAGTTACATACAGTATCATAGAACAAAGTAATTGCTTTATTAACATCAATTATATGTAGTAAGTCAGTCCAATTATCCAAATATAATTTACTCTTTATTTCCTTACGATTAGTTAAGTTTCTATGTTCATGTCCGATTGTGTAAAATATTGTGCTGTAGTGGTCAGTGAACGTAGACTTGACTACAGTGGTTACTATAAAGGTATATAATATCCAAAAAGCTATGCATTTGTATAGTGTAGGAGAATAAATGGCGAAAATGGAGAATACATTTCTGCGAGAATACACAGATAATCATAACAGGGATGATATCGATTTCGTATTGTATTCATGTTAAAAACTCCTAGCAAAATACTATTTTTAAACTTGTTCGAATTACGTAGTTTGGTATCGAGTGAGGTTATAAATGATGTTATTGATGAATGGAAAGGCGTCCGATAGATGGCAAAAATGTTAGTGAGGTTAGGTTGGTGTCGATTAAGTTTTCTATATGATAAGAAATAAGCGCGGGCAATGAACTGATTATTAAATTCAACTATCATAAAAATCTTGAAAAACTCTTTCGTAAATTATAAAGAAAATCAGCAGCACAAAAGAAAGTTGAATAAAATGTAAACACAATAACATCCAACTTAAATAAAAGTCACACATTAAATAAACAATTTTAGAGTTTAACGTAGTATTAAATATGAATATATATAAATACACAAATATGCTTTAAAAAAAGATAAAATGACAAAATTAGAAGGGCATAAGCAAGAATAAAATGCAAAATCAAACATAATCAAGGGTTGAACAAAAGTTTAGACTAAGGTTCTTATAAAATACTTCCTTGTTTGACGAAACTGGGAAGTCATATTATGCGGGCAACGTCACTAGTTTTACTTATAAGAATAATTTTCCATGTTTCCGTTCTTTTTACCATTGTTTATCCAAACCAAACGCCATTTGGACTGTTTGGCCAGCTTAATATTATATGAAATAACCTTAGTATTTTGAAAAATGGTTCCGTATGGAATTTCCCTTTCTGGCACTGAGAAGCTTCTTCCCTGCACCTGTATGTCCTGCAAATTGACTATAATCTGCAGCCTTTTCATCATCACTTGGCGTTCGGTTGTCTTCGATCTTCTTCGGTCGCATTTGGTAGATATAGTCAATATCGTGTGTATGCAGTGTAATACCCGCATAACTTAATAAATATTCCACATTTTTGTAAATATCTTCTCCTTTTGCCACTGGTACACTCCTAACTCAATATTTTTTTTTATTTTAATTTAGTTTTGTCCTCATCTTTAATTAACCGTGTTTCATGATTATTCCTGTTAATGTTAGCTTCTGCGACATTAACTTTTGTAAATCTTCCATCAATTTTTCGAGTTCGATGTTTAAATTGTCCAATTTGCAGATCAAAAAATATAATCCAGATATAATGTTTTAGTTATTTTCCACATCTTCAAATCAGTTAAATTATTTATCAAAGAAAACCACTGCGAACAATTTAACAAAGCTACTTCCTCTGATAAATCATGTCATGATTTATTGTTTATTTATTTTTATTTATTTTATTTTAACATGTTTATTTATTTTTAATGTTAATTAAGTTGTTATTATGTCAAATAAGAAGGACTTTTTCCCAACTCCTTAGCCTTATGTAAACATTTAATGATATAAATTAACGTATTAGACACATTGTAAATCAGTTCTCAGTCACATTTCTTAATGTGAAGTGTTACTTTGTAATATTATTAAAAGTGAATTTAATTCGAATACACCGTTGTAATTATTTTAATTGCCAAATCGCTCGGGCCATAACAAATTTGGTGTCAGAAGTGGGATAAATTCTAATATCGAGTCAAATATCATGTTTCAGTAGGTGCTGATAGCATTCTGCGCCAAGAGCTCGTGTTTCTATTCATCGTACCAACGTGACAACGTAAGAAGCATTTCCGTAGTATTCTAAACGTTATCCGATCTTTACTGCAGCAGTTGTTCCTGTCTCCAATATTCACTGAATTTCTGTAAATCACTACCCTGTGATAATATATTAATACCCTGTGATAATATATAAATGATATAAAATTAACCGTTTATCACCAGTTATATTGTTGAGTCTCCTCACCTAGTAAGGGAAGTAAAATAATTTTGTGTTTTATATTGCGAAAAGTTTATTGTGTCAATACTGCTCTCTGAATGAAATTATTGTATTCCTTACGGCTCTCTGGAAATGGCGGAGAGAATATTCACCAAGTTTGATAGAAATAAATCATTTTATCAATTTTTGGACAATTTTGATATAGTCAATAGTTTAATACATCACGGCCATGAAAAAATACAATTAAAATTACTTCAATAAAAATTACTCATAATACTAAAACTATGATTAGAAATAGAGTATTTGATAAATGCGAAGATTTAAAAAAATATTTATTAGATACTTATACCGAGAAAAGAACTATGGATCAGTGGCAACTAGAGATAAGTAGTTGTAAACAAAATCATAATGAAAATGTTGTTACCGATGCTAATAAAGTCGAAAATTGTTACGTAAAGTTAATTAATTGTTAAGACTTAATCAGTCCAAAGAAGCACATCAGGTATGCGTGAATTTATTAAAAAAGCTCTAAACGCGCTAAGTGTATTCATAACAGGACTTAACTATCAAATAGGACTAATTTATAAGGCATATCAACCCAAGACCTTAAAAGAAGCTGACCTTAGTTGAAGAACGACAGAAAAGTAAATCTGAAATATCTAAATTCCTAAATACAAATAGTAAACATTGCCATAAATGTAATAAACCTGGACAAACAATAGTTAATTGTAAAATTCGACCTTTTAATGCTAATTATACGAATAAATGAAATATATTTCGTGATTATTGTAAGAAAACAAATCACGTTGTTAATGATTGTTTTTCATTGAAAAATAAAAACAATAACAATGAATATAACATAGATAGAAAACATAATAATCATTTTAAATTTTAACCAAACATATTAGATAAATCTAAAGATAATAATTTAAACTAACTTCACCCGACGATGCGAATCGACTTCGGGGTAATATTAGTGAAGGACTCATTAGTTCAATTAACCATTTGCTATTACGCTACATTGCATGCGAAAGAAAGTAAAAGGGAATTAAACTTTTTGATAGATACAGGTGCTACCGTTAGTCTAATTAAAGCAAGTTTGCCTAAGAATATTTATAAGAATATTTAATAAAAATCGTTTAAATTGAAAGGTATCGATAAAGTCGAAAATCCTACCTTAACCAAGTCATTGATAATAATTTTCCCATTGGCTTACACGATATAATAGGAAGTGATATTCTTGATAAATTTAAGGGAAGAATATATTATGAGACAAAGAAACTATATTTGAATAATCAGATATTTGATTTAGATACATCAGAAGTTGATTTATTAAATATTAATCTAAATCAAAGACAATTATACCTGTAAAAGTTATTAATAAAAATAATCTTCGATCAGGAATTCTAAATAAAGTGAAAATTAGTGGTGGTGTGTATGTATTAGTATTGTCTCCTTGGATAATAATAATAAAGCCATTACATATGTCCTAAACATAACTGAATATGATGTGAATGTTCCTATACCGGAAGTTTTATTAGAAGTTATTGATGATCGTGATTATAGATATTGAAGTACAAGTGATTGAGAATTATAAAAATAGTAGACTTGAGCTATTAGAATCTTGTTTAAGAGTAGATGATTTGAGTAATGAAGAAAAAGAATATTTAATTAAAATATGTAAAGAATTCAATAACGTTTATTTATTTAGAAGTTGACAAATTAAGTAGTACTAATTCAATAACTCATGATATTCATACTAGTACTAAATCTCCTATTCGTGCTAAGCGATATAAATACCCAGAAGCATTAAAAGACAAGGTAAATCAACAAGTAGAGAAAATGATAAATGACGATATTATAAAACCTTCCTCTGGTATGTGGAATTCACCTATTTGGATACTTCCAAAGAAAAGTGATTCTTTAGGAACCAAGAAATGGAGAGTTGTTGAATATCGTAAAATAAATGAAGTAACTATTAAAGATTCTTATTCTTTACCTAAGATTACAGAAATAATAGATCTGTTAGGGCTATTTTACTGCTTAAATTTTACCTCAGGATTCCACCAAAGAAAAATGAATCCTGATGATTCTCCCAAAACTGCTTCTAGCGTACCTCAGAATAATTTTGAATATAAACGAATGCCTTTCGGTATTAAAAACGCACCAGCTACCTTTCAAAGGCTGATGAATAACATTTTATTCGGTTTAGAAGGTAATAAGTGTTTCGTTTATTTTGATGATGTCACGCGGATAATCTTGAGAACCATAAGAGAAAACTTATTTAAGTACTAAAAAATTTTGCCAAAAATAATTTAAAGTTACAACCTGATAAATGCAAGTTTTTGAAAAAAAAATTAATGTATCTAGGTTACTTAATTATAGATAGAGGGGTTAATGGATTAAACACGATCCAAAGAAAATTTCGTGTGTAAAAACATTTCCAATACCGAAAAATGTAAAAGAAATAAAATGTTTCTGAGGTCTAGTCGGATATTACAGAATATTCTTTCTAGATATTAACTATTCATCCCAGTTCAAAAAGGGACCAAGCTTTTAATTGTACAAGTTTGCAGCAACATGCTTTCGAAACTTTAAAAAACAAAATTTGTACCACACCGATATCTCGAGGTACAATAAGTAAAGGCTTAGCAGTAGCTGATACCAGTAGAACTCTTAACAAAACTGAACAAAATTACTTTGTTACTGAAAGATAATCGTTAACTATAATTTGGTGTGTCAGATATTTAAGTCCATATCTTTATGGTAAAAAGTTTAATCTGATCATCTAACTGATCATCAACCATTATCATATTTATTTAAATCAACCAATGATAGTGCTAGGATAGTCAGATGGAGACTTCTTTTAAAAGAATATGACTATACTATTATTTACAAACCAGCTAGATTAAATTTTAACGCCGATACACTCAGTAGAATAATACCTGAAGAAAATGTGAAAATTCAAACTCATGTGAATGTCTTACTTAAAGATATTCAGAATTTTTACAAGACATTAAAGGAAAGGTAATTTTAAATTATAATATAGAAGAAATAGAAAGTGATATTTTAAGTTCAAAATATAACGTGTTTATTTAGATATCCGAAGATAAAAATATTTCTATTAACATTTTAGAAAATAGTAAACTAGTTAATGTAAATGATTTTAATGACGAAGCGAAGTTAAATGTATTTACTATTTTTCAAAATAAAGACCTAAATATTTATTATGGATGTATAAAGCAACATTTTTGGGATAAAGCTACCTACGAAAATTATTTTAAAACTCTTGTTAATGTAAGAAATAATTTAGTAAAGAATAAAAGTAATTTGTTAAATATACCGCGACGTAATGATAATTATTATAAATTACATTGGCATAAATTAAGATTAATAATAAGGTATGTTTTTAAAGACACTATATTTTAGTAAAAATTCACAAATCATTAATTTTTCCAACAAAAATAAAAATTCCAGAAATAATAAAACAAATGTACGGTAGTCCCATTTCATGTCATAATGGATTTCATAAAACTTATAAAAGAATAAAAGATGTTTCCAAATGGAATAACATAATAAAAGTTATAAAAAACTTTTTCAAAATTGTTTTTTCCTTCACGTAAGCAAAATAAATTAGTTAGAAAAAAACATAGAGAACCAATAATAATTTCTAATACAGCTAGAGAAGCATTCGAGGAAGTCAGTTTAGATATTATAGGACCATTACCTTTAACATCAAATGAAAATAGATTTATAGTAACACTTCAAGACGATTTAACCTAAGTTAAGTTTTCTCAAGCTTATGCATTGCCTAGTCATACTACTGAAATATTTCCTAAAGTATTTGTGAAAAATTTCATTACTAAATTCGTTATACCCAAAATGATACTAAATCGGCAAGGTGCAGATTTTACGTCGAAATTAATGAAAGAAGTTTCACGATTATTTAAAACAAAACAATTGATGACGACAGCTTATCATCCATAGTCAAAGGTAGTTTAAAAAGAACTCATGGGACTTTAATTGAATATCTAAGACATTACATACGTAACGATCAAAGTGATTGGATAATTTTCGCCATATTTTCATTTAATACGTCTGTACATACGTCAATTGAATTTACTCCGTACGAATTTTTATTGGGAAATAAATGTTCTTAGCCAATTTCAATCACATCTGAAGTACATTTTAAATACGGTTATGATAATTATACTGATGAATTGACTCTCAAATTGAATTAATCATCAAGAGAAATAGCTAGAAATAACCTAATAGAATCTAAAAAAGTATTATGATAAAAAATGCTATTAAGAAAAATATAAAGTAGGAGATAAAGTTTATCTTTAGTATTAGTAAGCTAATAAAATAGGCAAATCACGAAAATTAGCTCCTTATGAAATAATTAAATTAATTTTTTAGTTAATGCTACTATTTTAATTAAAAAAAGAAAAATGAAAGTACATATAAATAGATTAAAATTAGCGAATTAAGTAATACATTGTTACAGGTTTTCAATGTTCGCGACCGCATTCAATAGCGACTTATATTACGAATATTTAGGAAAAATAAATCATTTTGATAGCGAGTGGAAATTGGTAACACATTCATATATATCGAGTTTGGATAGAAAAATAATCTTGATAGATAAAGTTTTAAAAGAAAACAAAATTATTTGCAACGATGATACTTTTAGTAATTTTTCATTGAAAATGTAGACAAAAATGAACATGAAGTAGTTGATTTTTTGAAAACGCAGTCACAGGTAGTAAAAACGACAATAATGAATTTCAACAATATCATTATCGAGTTAAATAAAAATGAAAAAATATTTTCTAAAAATTTGGAAATATTATCTAATAATACAAAATTTATTAATCGTATAATATTTGATATTAAAATGAAACAACAACTCGACGAACACTTTTAACCTTGGTTACCACTGAAACTAATAATGAAACATCTATGATAATAAATGCTATATTATTTTCTCAAAATGCAACCAATTAATAATACTTCAGCGCAATATTTGATTGAATTGACAAAATCTGTCATTTATATCAATTTCAAGAAAAAATCCTATTGGTGTAACTAAATTGTTAAAATTAGTTAATATTATAACTTATTATGTGAATAATAAATTAGTCTTAGAAATTAAAACACCTTTGATTACACAATATAAGTATGTACAATTTGATTCCTGTTCCTATATTTAACAGAAGTAATTCTTTTACTTTTATATTACCTACGAATGAATATCTCATGATGACAAATAATAAAATTTATTATACAGGATTAGAAACTATTGAGAATTGTAAGAAATTATTTAATGATAAATATATTTGTAAACTGGAATAGACATTATATTCAGGTTATACTAAAACTGTTTGTCAAGTAGAGATATTTCAGTAAAATGTGAATAAAGTTCCTTCAAATTGTGATACAATGGTCAGTTTATTTAATAATTAACCATTGTTCAAATTGCATAATGATGACCAATGGTTGTATATTACAATTGATAATACTATTGCTATCTTGAATTCTAAAAATCAAGAGCCTAATTGTAAATTATTCACATGAAATATTGTTTTACATACTTCAAATGAAAATGTAGTTTCCAATCGTATGCCTCATTTGTCGATTTTTGACATAATTAATAACGATTGTTATAATACATTTCAAAATAATACGTTTGAGGATAAAATAGATTTTATGCCAATAAATAGAGTAAACCTAAATTTAAAAGATTTAACCGCCGCAAGTCATAAATGGTTTAGATTATCTCAATAAGGATACTATTTTCCACAAAGTAACAAATAATTTATATTTTATTTATTTATTATCTGTTTTGAACTTTATTGGATTTTATGTGTTATATTTTTATTTTGTGCAATACTCTATCAAAAGAAAATTCCATTCTAATCCACAAAGTAGAATGTTAGCATTGGAAGACAAAAGAACTTGCTGTAGTAGAATAACCAATTGCATAACATTCAATGTTAATAAACCGAATATAGACGCAGACATTGAATTAGAAAATATTGGTAGTTCTATCAGTAACACTGTTCCTATTACAGAACAACCAACTGAAAGAATTCCTTTGAGACGTTCAAACCGCATTACACAAATTAAATCAAAATAAATGTTAAATTATAATATTATTGTAATAAATTTTTCTTTTGTAATTTTGTAATGGATTTATTGTTTTATTTTTTAAATTTAGACATTAATGTTTTTTATTCAAGTGTACTTGATACCTTGTATTAATCGTTTGTATTTTTTATTTAGATGTTTTATTTTGAATTTTTTTTTTTAATTTTTCTAAAAACAATTTTCTATTATTTTTTACTTTTAATAAGGGAGATGTAATGTATGAGTTATTTTCCACATCTCCAAGTCAGTTCAATTATTAATGAAATGAAGTAAGTTATTGAAGAAAGTATTTGAATATTGTTAATCACACGATAATTGCAAACACTTTAACGAAACAACTTCCTCTGATAAATCATATCATTGTTTATCCTCTTATAGTTTTGATTTGAACTTATGACATGTTTATTTACTTTTAATGTTAATTTAGTTGTCATTGTGTCAAAGTACGAAAGATGTTTCCCCAAACTCTCATCCTTTTATAAACATTTAATGATATAAATTAGCGCGTAAGACATATTGTAAATAAGTTCTTGAAGTATTACTCTGTAATGTTATTAAAAGTGAATTTAAATCAAAGACACCATTGTAATTATTTAAATTTCGAAGCACTCGGACCACAACACAGACTCAAAGTTTTCTAAATGGTTTTCAGCTTCAAAATTTTAGATTTTATGGTTTTTGTTTCAATTATATCACTTTTGAGCATCTAAATTCATATTTCATCTCGATTAGACCCATCTTTATTGAGCTATCGACATAATTCATAAACTGTCTTTATTAAAACGACCTGAACTGTTGACGTCCTTATTTTGCAGTGATGGCATTTCCATTTATTTTTGTATCGACAGACGTCTTTGTGAAAATCTTTTTACTATGTTCAGTACAAAAAGTGATACGAATTTGAGAAAAAGCAACAAATGATTGAATCTTTCTCATACAATCCAGCATCACATTTTCTCTTTGACACTTGACATTTTTTAATATCTCGCTTAAATTAATGAAAAGTTACTATGATACTTATTCGAGCCGTAGCGAAGCTTCGACAATTAATAAATGACGGGTAGCTGAATTTCTGCCACCGTATTGAGCTTGCATCCAGTACGTTTACCTTCGCATTATTTTTTATCTAATCCAGTTTCCGATTTCCTTCACCCACATTTAGCCGTATTCTGGAACTGGCGTCGCAGCTATTTTTTAATTGACAATTGTCTACCTAAATTTATATCTAGATTTTATTACATATTTACGTCGATCTATAATAACATTTTCTCAGTTGTTTGTTGATGCACGTATAATATTTTTGCTACATATTTATTCCATATTCATAAATGTATCGTTTAGATTATACATCATACTATAAAAGTACAGTCATATCTACAGCAGTGTATGTCAAATGAGAGTTTAATAAAAAAATCAATTAAATAAAAAAATCAAAACATATACTAAACAATACATTTACTTGGCGAAAATGAATGAAAATGAATGCTAAATAATTTCATAAAAACACCATATATCCTTAAACTGTATCTATGTGCCTAAGTGTTTTTCCATCTTATTTCGAGTTCTAATCATGCTTAACAGGTTTTGCATTGCACTGCTGCAGAAGATATACTTAAACAGTTTGTGTTGTTATAATATAGTAAACGTAAAGAGAAAAATGTGTTTAAAGGGTTCAGAATAAAATGTCGATTAAAATAATAGCTTTTTTTGTTGGCGTTTCGTCACTATTTCTTGACAATTAGATCTCTTCGTTCAGACGGTATAAATAATACCCTGACATACCGTCAGTACCTTCTACATGCAGAATTTATTAAGCGTGAGTAGAACTTACACCACGAGGGTTACACATATAGTTACAATTTAAATAATGTACCCTTACATAGTATTTCTACTAAATCATTTACAAATACTGATATTATTTTTCGCCGTGTAAATATATCGCCCAGTATATATTTTCAAGCGTAATAATATGTTACAACACATTTCTTTAAAATTAGAGATTATTACATTGACTACTAATAAAACAGCTAATTTTTTAAAGATATTCCCGCAATATCATAGAAATATTTTGAACATCTCTGGTAAGATATATATATATATATATATATATATATATATATATATATATATATAGTGTGTGTGTGTGTGTGTGTGAACCGACGTTCGATCTTCTGTTCAGTTGGTAATTTATTTTCGGCGAACAAAGGATAAACAAAATATGGAAATTTCACAAGGAGAACTACATTTCTGAAAAACAGCCTTGGATGCCCAGGGCGATATTAAATTTAGAAAAAAATTAAAAGCCTTATCAAAATAGATCTCTGATTAAGTTCGAATTATCCGGCATAGCTATTCTCATGCTGTCGTACTGCAACAGAAAACCAATTTTATGTTTGGGATAGAAGTGAAAATATACAGGGTTACTGGTTATATAGAATGAGTCCTAAGTACATTATATCAAAATTAACCGTAATCGAGATATTTATATTTGTATAAATTTTTCAAAAAAATTTATTTTCTGATTTGTACACATTCTGATACGTAATAAACAATAATTACATTTAAATAATCTGTACAATTGTTTTAATATGAGCCCCATAGCTCAAGAAAGTTTATAATTTTTATCAAATTCTTGAAAAAAAATTATTTATTTCTGCCAAAAGTCACTTATGTACATAGTCAGCGGAACATTTTAAAAATATCTACGTATTATTAGCTATCTAATACGATGCAAATATGTACCTTAAGTTACAAAACTATTGAACAAACTTAACTATTTTGGAGAACCATCTTCTTTTTCAAATTTAAAAAAGTTGTGTGAAATTATTTATAAAAATCAAATAATTACAGGAGGTTTACAGTTGGTTTTTAAAATGTGAGCTTTTGTTTAGTATGAAGGTCCGCATTATTTTCCTTAATTAACTTTTTACTACAGAACTTGATAAATTGATTCTTATTTCATTTGCTGCGTTTATTATTCGCTCTCAAAGATCATTTATTGAAGGCTCAGGCGATACGTGGTAAACCAAATTCTTCATGTGTCTCCAGACGTGGTAGCCCATCGGCGTCTGGTCTGGGCATCTTGCCAGCAAAGTACGGAGGAAGTCTTCAAGTATCCCAAACATATATTTCCTTAAAAACTGCTCATACCCTTCTGCATTTAAATTATGGGGAAGAAAGTATGGGCCAATTAAATTGTCGTTAATTATTTCCATCCACATATTCAACGAAAAATGTCGCTGTGACCCTGTTGGTCTCTTTTTCTTTGTGTTTCTTAATACTTTTGGGGCCTAAAAATTAACGTTGTGGAAATTTGTAATACCGTCTTGATCAAAGTTCGACTCGTCTGTCCACAATATTTTTCTGAAAAATATGAGGTCCTTCACATCAGCATTTAGCATGAATGTGCAGAAGTCTAACCATCTGACAGGATCTCCTTTTTCATTATGTGCAGGGGCGTATAATGATATGAATACAATCCTGCAGTGTGACCAATGAACCACACTTTCCATTGCGACATACCTAGTTCGTTCACCACATTTGTAGATGTTGTGGGAAGCTTGAAAAAGACGAAGATTTTCTTCTTCTTTATCCTGAGTATATATGCGCTTTCTGCCAATATTATACTATCCCCTTTGCACACATTGTCTCTGTTATCCGTCGCCTGGTATCGTCCTGACCGCTAGATATCTGACAATATAGTATTGTTCGAGTACGGATGTCGAGAAGGATTTCGTTCTGCAGCCAAGATAGTCCTTTAATAGCGCCAAGTCGTCGGGAGAGCTCTCTCGCAGAGAGATCACTCGCAGTCTAGTACACAGGCCGACTCACAAAAGAATACAGAACAGTCCAATAAGTAAAACCAAGTCTAATAATTCCGAAATAACTCAATTATAATTTAGAATGCATTCGCAAGGTAAATATGGTACAAGCAGACTAACTACCCGTAATTTCAATTTGATGAGGAAAGTTTCTCGTCTATCAGATGGTGAATAATATTATAAATAAGGTTTTATCCAATGATGAATAATGTCGTAAATAAGCATATGTACTGTTTTCCGAAACCTTTCTTTTTATTGTCAAACAAACAATAGTAGAAAAGAAACATTACACCAAATGAAATGGCACTGCAGTCTCGGAACCTTTCTGATGAGTTTTGTGACACCTACTTGCTATTTACAAGCTTATGTCCATTTATAGCTTAGCCATTGACACTTATTTTGTCTAAATGTATGTAATTGTTTAGCAAAACTCAGAAGAGTTCTAAGAAATCTCCAACCTAGTTTCTTATAATAAGATTATTTCTTGAAATTGTGATAGTAATGACAATTTTTATACCATATTGGATATCTAATACATACATATTTTTCAAATGTTTCACCGATTATGCACATTAGTGATTTCTTACAGAAATAAATCATTTTTATTCATGTTCGAATTGATAACAGTTATAAAATTTGTTAACTTATGATGAAGCTCTCATTAAAAAATTGTACAGATTATTTAAATGAAATTACTGTTTATTACGATAGAATGTGCAAAAATCAGAAAATAAAGTATATACAATAAAATTCCATTATTTTTTTTATTAATTTTTAAAAATGTCTACTCAGATTTCCTCAAAAATGTATAAAAAACAAAAATCTCGATAACTGTCCACTTTGGCATAATGTCATGGGTCATTTGGTTGCTAATGACCTCTCCTAAAATCTCTTAAAGGGATCGTGACATATAATTAGTAACTTTGTTATATTTTTTCTGTTCTAGAACAGGCCTGACGTATACATGGAGATTAAAGACGTACGTATCAATGACGAATGTAGTAAAGTATCTTAATATTTGTGATTCCTGACCCAGTAGTATCGAAATTATCCGGAGATTTCGCATTACTACTAGCACCGGTTCTAATTATAGACCCGCTAAAAATTATAATTTATAATTAACTCCTGATCCAAAATATAATATATAAAAGTCGAAAATAGTTGGGCATTTTATCAGTTGTTATTACAAAAGGAGGAGAATGAAATTTATATGATTTGAAAGATACTGTACCATAAGTATTTTAACATTAAGGCAGCAAAAATAAAGTGAAAATACTTATTTTATTTCTCCCTATAAAACGGTTTAACCAATTAAATTAAAGCATTTTAATCATGCTCATGGCTGTATGAGCTTAGATTCATTTGTCTTCCTTGCACGGAAAATATTGCAAAAAATATTATGCAAACAAATACAGAGCGTTGTTTCGGTTTCCTTTTTCGTCTAATTATTTGTTACATTATTATAATGCTAAATAGTTGGTAAGTTAAATAGTTAGTGAAGAAGACAGGAAATTTTACATGTTTACTAAATTTTGTCATTTGGAAGCATGCATTTTCCCCCATAGCATTAACGACGAATAACTCTTTTCTTCGTATCATCAAGGTAAGAATTAACAATTTTTATAAAAATACATAACTCTCGCTATTTTTTTATTGGAATTGTTGAATGGCATAGTAACATCATATTATTTTTGTTTACAAAAATTCAATTCACTTTCAATAGTAGTATTTTATATGAATATTTTGTTGCAATTAATAGTTTTTACGTTTAGTAATAAAAAATTGAAGTAAGATTAAAATTTAAAATTTATTTATTTTATGTTGCAGTTATGAATCACTCGTTCTTGTTTAAATGTAAAAAGAAAAGGTGTTTGTGTTATGCCTCAAAGAAGAACACTAAAGTGTTAATTGAAAGTGGATTTAAAGGCAAAGACATAGGGAGAGATAATTTATGAATGGAAATCAAAATGGGTATAAATCGAGTAATGTAAATAATGTAGCACAAATAGAAATTGATAATGATAATTCTATTGTTGTTTGAAATATGCATTTAAATTTGCATTGAATGTACCTCCAAAGAGTTTTCAAATATTATGTTTGTGGCTTGATGAATTTACAATGCAGATTTTGTGACGCAAAACATTTCTCATCTGAAGTTACAACCGTATTCACTTCGTGTTTTCAAAGGGAAAAGTTTGTTTTCCGCCATTAACACAAAATTTATTCTTTTATGCAAATCAGAGACTCTCTTTAAATGGTCAAACCATAAAAGAGAAATCAAAGAATTATTTGGATAATATTCGTAGCTATAATTCATCGTTTGGTATTGACAGTTTTCCAAGTTAAAATTTCAGATACAGTTTTGCGTAAAGTATACCATTTTAAGATACACGATAATTTTATCATAGATTCTACATATAGTCGTTCATGGTGAACGATTGTATGTAGACCCTATGTCTGTGCTCGGTTATATTTCTATGATATTGACCCTTCTCTTGTCTAGAGACTGCGTGAATAATGAAATTAACTGTGCAAGAAAAATTTGATGCCTAAAATTTATTTTCAATTTGAACACGTTAATCGTTTGCTTTTTTTAGTACCATGAAAGATTATTGTATAAAATCGGAAAATTCAAATAGAAAAAATTGTACGCTTGTCACAATTAATAAAAATTTAGACCTTCGATATTACAATGTTCATTAAAATTCATACTGATATTACCGTTTTCAGCACCATCGATAATGGGCCACCATTCGGACGAAATATGTTTTTTTTAAATAGTACAGTAAAAAACATCTCAGATTTAGATTAATTATTAGATTCACTAGCACACCCATGTTATTTGCCAATGGAGACACTGGGTGGCATGTAACAATTACGTCCACTGTCGGACAGCCCAGAAACAGAGTTACTATGTTGCAATATGCATGTTATTTATCGGCTTTCAATTACAGATGACTTTAGCCTTTCACATCATTCACAGAAATAATTTTTGCAGTGGATTGTTGATTTGTATATACGTATTGAAGGTACAAATGCAAGAAGTGCAGAAACAAATAATAACTTAACTAATAATTTAGGATTGAACACAAATGAAATTGTAAATATTGGAAGAAGCTTTATTGGGTAGCTTTATTTAATGGTTCTCCAAGAAATATGTATCAAAATTAAATGGACGCAATGTGCATTGTGCAATATTTCGGAAAACCATCTTCATATATTAAAATAACTTGCAATCCTATTTGGCTGGAAATCGCTAAAAATATTAATCAAAATTAATCCGCTGATTTTCATCCACAACTTATTGAATGCATATAATATTAATCATGCGATGGTAAGTAAATAAGATTTACGTTGGTAAGTAATAAGGATTGTTGATAGTAATAAAGTTGTATGAACGGAAATTCCAGATTTTTTAATACACATTAAATTACATGAATATATTGCAAAACTTATAGTACATGGACTATGTGTTGCACTTGATCCAAATTCTCTTTGTGTGAGAGATGGTAAAGGCACAAAAGATTTTCCAAAAGATTTTCATTAAGTCGCACAAAAAACAGTCAATTGATATACATTGTACAGACGGCGTGATAACGGTATTAGCATTGATGTTGGAGGAAAATCACTTGACCCTCGTTTTGTTGTACTGTACAAACCATATTTACTTGCTAAATTTAATTGACATTTGAATTCAAGTTTACCCTAGGGTTAAAAGTTTTAAATACATTTATAAGAACACATAAAGAATATGATAGAGCAACTGTAGAATTAGACAATGAAAGGACAGATGGGAATCAGGAAGTTCTGATTTACGATGTGAGAATTGTTTGAATGGCCCTTATGTCGGATCAACTAAAGCGGTGTGACGAATTTGTTAAATTTCAATGCATTTTCAATCGCACACTATCATTAAGCTTGATATTCATTTACTACGTAGACAAAAATTTACTTTAAGAATTAGACAAAAACGAGATGCAGTCGAAAATATAAAAGAAAGCAAATTATTATCATTATTTCTATTAAACGAAAACGATCCATCGGTGTGTGTGTGTATATATACATATACATATACATACATATATATATTTATATATATATATATATATATATATATATATATATATATATAAGGACGTTTACGTTTGCTATTATTCCATTTTTGTGGTCCCAAATCATTTGAAGATGTTATAACTTATATTGCAATTGTTCACAACACATTTATTGAAGCGTGTCATGCTCACAATATTGTTTTAAATAACAATAAATGGCGTGATGTTTAAATGAAGTAAAGGAATTAAATACGCCAAAACAAATTTTGCTGTTGCTTGTGCTTTGAATGTGCCAGCAAATGCCTCAACATTGTGGCTTGAATTTAAAATATTTCTTAAATGAATTCAACGAGGAAAATAGTAGATACTATTTGAAATTAATAGAGCACTATTTGAAATTGAAAATATTCTGAAAGACATAATTTAACAGGTCAGTCACCTCAATCATATGTTTCAACTTAATGTCGGAATTTGTTGAAGGATATACTTTTGTTCCGCTCCAAGAAAAGTTACAATTTAATGAACATTAAGAAAGAATTTGTTATAATTGATCAAGATATTCATGAAGTGCAGTATCATGCCACTGGCTTAAATGTATTTTGCTTATATTCTCATGTACGGTACGGTAAAACGTTCATGCATACTGTCATTATTCATCAATTTAAATTCAAATATTTATTCATAATCGTCATTGCATTGCAACTCGCTTTAATGGCGTAGATTTAACTCTTTTAATTGGGGGAAGTACCTTAAAAATTAATTTAAATTACCCATTCTAATTTTAGAAAACTTGGTGGCAAATATTTTAGTAAATAAAGATTATCTTCAATACATTAATTTACCTTCATTAATTCTTATATACGAAGTTTTCACGTGTCCACTCCAAGTATTGAAAGTTACAGAAAGATTATTTGGAAATTTGTATACGGATGTAACTAATAAAGATCAATTGTTTGAAGGTAAAATTTTTGTTTTGTACTGAGATCTTCGACAAATGTTATCAGTTGTCCCCCATGGATTACATTCAACATTACTTGAAAATACAAGATGGAATGAGTTTGCTACATTATATTATTTCACTTTATCTCAAAATGTGAGGGCTTTACCAAATGATTTACAATTCGAAACGGCAAAGTAAGACAATTTCTACAGATTGGTGAATCTATTATTGAAATACCACAGCCAAATTTGTTGGCGATCACGATAATATAATTAATGATATTCATGGCAACATTGCACAATAAACGCATTTTAAATTTAGTTGTTTTGGCACCAACAAATGAATATTGCCCTTTAATAAATAATAATATCTTCAGCCGTATGCTAGATGAAGTAACATTTTATTACAAAAACATAAAATAATTTGTGATAATTATGAGATCAATAATTTTCCAGCTGAATTTTTTAAATCTCTATATGTAAGTGGTTTACTAACACATAAGTTAGAATTGAAGGTTAATTTCATTTTTCCTTTCATTAGAAATTTAAATACATAAGAATGCGTGTCAAATGCTTATATATACATGCTATTGACTGCGGACTTTTAAATGGAATCGCACAAAATAAGTGAATTTTGATTCCGCCTATAAATTTGACTAATTGTAGTACTATTTTACCTTTTGTGTTTCAAAGAAAGCAATCACTAATTATTTCTATATTTACAATTAAAATTAGTAAGCCACGGTGAGTACAATTAATAAGGGATGACGCGTATAAGAGCTTCGTTTACTTGTAACTCGCCAGTACGCATAGAGATTAAGACGAAAGTGTAGTGGAAATAGCCTGTAATTTTCCATAAAATTCTATTTTAATCCGTTTACTTTTGGTGAATACCTATTATTAATTATATTTATTTCATACATATTTAGAGGGCAACGAAGTTATGCATTGAAAACAGTGGGAAGCGGCTAAAGAGAAGAGAGAAATGTAAACATAAAGAGGATCGCCATGCACAATTCATCATTCCCAAGCGGCTACGAAAAGAAATCTACAGTGAAAACGCGGCTACGATATTTGAAAGAAAGGCTGCTGTATCGAGCAAACAATATTACAGTGGATTCCGTCATGTTGGAATATGACTTGGCCGGCCCAGTCGCAGACCTGAGCAGAGCAGGTTTGCGACTGGGCGGATTTATACAATAAATCGACTTAATATGTATATGTCATTTGATTTAATTCGTATCACTACTTACCTGTATACCCTTCTGCCATGCACATCACGGGGCCACGCGTACGTCCAGTACGCAGTCAATGTCTCGGTTTCATTTCAATAGATTACGATGAAAGCGACTCGCTGATATAGATGATTCACGTTAAACTTACGGCCTTGTGTCCCGACAGATCCACACCCGATTTTTTTATGTGCGTATGTTGATGTGTATAATTTTTGTATGCGTGCTCACGGTGTTGTGTGCACGCGTGCGTGCGTATGTGTGCGTTTGTGTGTGTGTGTGTTTAAAGTTCGGAAATCAATGTCTTATGGATATGAAAACTTAAAAAATATTAATTCTGTTATAATCAAAATACAAAACGAAGCAGTTTTTCGATAACATCCTTAAGTAGATTATCAAAATTAAAGATACTAGTTCGATCTGATAAAGTTAAAAGATTTTAGATTGGTTGTTTTCACAACGGCACTTTACTGTAAATAAGATTAACATGAAAATAATTGCGATAATGTCATTTTACTCAGCAGACGTGCTATTGTAATGCAAAACAAAACAAAATTATGGCCCAAAAGTAGTACCACACGCAATCTAGATAAAAGAGATAGAATTAGTAAAAGCACGTGCATAAAAGTGATAGCCGTATTGAAGACGAGATAAAAATAATACAACTTTTGAAGATCATTTTGCGAGTGACAACGACATATATGTATAATATATGCGTCATTCATTTTTTTTTCAGAAACTTTAACTCCTCAACACTTCCATACAAAAGTTTAAACTATATGTTACGCATGCTTCTTTTCGACATAATAAGTCATATTATAACATTATATTTATGTTTTTAAAAAGATATAATAAGTTGACAATTTTGTCGACTATATAGATTTTCACTTCAAGCACATTATTAAATTTTAATCAATATGAGTTTAAATATTAATAGATTGAAAATTTAATTTAAAAGTTTTCAGTAAACTTTACTATCGAGTTAAGAATTCCGTTGTAGCTAAATATTACGCGCATTGAATGGCAAAGCGAAGCATCGACAAGTTTTTGTAATGTTCGTCTTTGCGCTTGCCATTTCTCATCAACATTCTATTGATTCCGGCTTATTTCCTGGGATGTGTTTAGTTTCTGGATTCTACCAAGGCGAGAAACTATAGATTGAACATTTTTATTGATTTTTTAATTTAAACCAATTTAACCAGAATTTGAAATGTACATGTGAAATTTTATTCCGAATCTGAAAAAAAATATTTAGATAGTTTTCTTATAATAGATCAATGTAAAGTACAAAACGGCACAGAATTTAATAATTTAAAAAATTAATTTATATAAATAAATATATAATTAATTATATTCATGTAAAAATAACCAGTAATTTTCGTTTTATTTAGATGTGATCCTGAAAATCGTGGTCAAATTCATACCAAACAAAACAATATTATAATTACATGTAGTTTTAATCGATTATGGTTGTTTTATTAACGAGATTATTAATGGTTTAGTTATATACGTCCATCTGAACACTATTTCTTATACGACCGTGAACATTTCATGCCAATCAGATAACTCAATTGTGTGCCAAACTCCAAAAAAAAACAATAAAACTTATTTATTTATAACAATAGCATGATGACATCGAAACGATAAATGTTAAATCTACATCTCTACAAATCTACCCTGCAACTCGAAATATCAGCGTTTTGAAAGACCGCTGTTAGTGTTAATAGCGCTGAATGGAATGTAAGAGAGGGAAAATGGTACATCCATTCCTGCTTCAGCCTACGAAGTTAAAATTTGCACATTTAATAACTTAAATTTATTTAAAAAAAGAATAAAAATTACTCTCTTATGTAGAGAAAATTTAGGAATACCTTTAGGGCTAAAAATACCTTTTAAGTTTTGATTATCGGGTGCGGTAATGTAAGTGCTTCAACCGACAGATACAGAACATTCTCATCTTAGAAATATATATTAAGGATGACATATTTTAGAAAGTTTGATTAATTTTTTTCCTTGTAATTTAATATAACATTACATGACTGAAATAATTTAAGTCAAATAAAACATTAGAAAGGCTCTTCAGTTTATTATTAATTAAAAGTAAATTTTGGAAGGAGCAAAATTAAAACGGCATATGTTGCACATTGGTTTCGATATTTGAGCGCTTTGTGAGAGCGATGTATTTATTGACACTTTACACAAGCATCAATAAATACATCGCCTCGATTCGATTCGATTTTTCGAAACACGTCCCGATGCTGAAGTATATGAATGGCAAGTGCATTTGGAAACATTAGGTTTGAGTAGGCTTCGGCGGGTATACCGGCGACAGGAGAAGCGAATGTTCATTGAATATTTATATGCCTCAAGCCTCAGCGACGCCTGCAATCTGACGGGCGCTTTTTAAGCTTTAAATTCGCATTTCCGACTCGTAAATTTTATATTACATTTTTATGTCAACGATGTTTATTGTTTCTAATATAAACAATATAATATTCGTTGTCAGCAATCGAACTATTTCAGCAAAATAGCTTATTGCGAATTAAAATTTAGTGTTCAAAAGATAAATTGTAATAATATTTTATATTGGTGAATTATATGAGTAGCAATAAAAAATTAACCTTTGGGTAATTTAAATATGTCATAGTTAATTTAGATGCCAAAGATTCAGATGAAAAAAATTATTCCATTATAAGATCATTGAAAAAAGAATTGACTATATTAGCACTCCATATAACATAAATCATGGCATTTCATGGCCTTTCTATATTATCATTTCATATAACATGGCATTTCTTTCATTCACCCATTCAAAGAAACCATTAATTGGTAAAAATCTGAAATATGTGTAAATGCATATTCGAATGCTGAAAACGCTGATGGAACTACGGTGCATATACTAAGTGAAAAAATATCCAATGAAGGCATTGTAATATTTGAGCTTTGCGAAACCTTTTCGGTATTAATATATTCGAAAGTGAATGTCATTCAAACCCGAGTTAAAAATAAATTCGGCGTCATTGCTACGTTGAAGCTGAAAGTCATATATTATGTGGATGGAATTGTTCAAATAAGTACTTTAGTTCGTATTCAATAATATTCGCACTTTCTCCGAAATCTATTGCTAAGTAATATAAGGAAATATAAAAAGCTGACTATTATTGTCTGACTCTGCCTATTGACGTTAAGCAATAATTAGTTACAATTAAATGAAACTACGTGATGTAGTATTATTTCTACTTTCTATAATTTCTTTACCACGGCCTAGGTTTCGTTGTATTACAACATCTTCAGGTGGGATATTAGCAAATTCTTTGCTAATATCTCTAGATAACGTAAATATAACGATTAACAATATTTGCATATTTGATATTCATTTTGGTTATCAAGTCCATATATGTGACTGTGATCTAAAATAATCAATTATTTCGTAACTGGTAGTTTGATAAACATATTAATGACTTATTTTTAAATAAATAATTGAGAGTACCGCCCTCCTCTGTTAAATTAATATGACATCCTTGTAATATATTATATTTTAATTAACGTAATTATAAACGTATTATACATTATCATTTTGCATAATACATTACATTTACCACTTATTTATTCCTGTAAATAGCGAAACTAAGAAGCGAATATCTTTTCCATTTTTTTACTTGTAAATCTTGTTTCAAAACATGAAAATTTAATCAATTTATAGAAATTTTCACGAAGATATTACCATCCTATGGTGCTATTTTTATATAGTCTGAAATTAAAGATGAAAAACGACTCTTCGCCAATGGAAAAAGTATAGGCTGAACAGATGTTAGCAAAGTATAAGGCTCCCACTAGATTCTTGAACCACAAGAGTTTAGTAAATATATTTATATGCTATGTTAATTAATATTTCAGATTAAAAAATTATTGTTGAATATCTTAGACAAAATATAATTAAAATATTTTAGAAATACTGGAATTATGTAATAAGGTTCAATTTAAATATTTCAGCTTGAGGAAATATTCAAAGAGAAAATGTCCGGCCTCCTCGGCATATAAATGTCTATCGTAAATTTGGTAACTGGGACCTAGCAATGTATGTGCAAATTTGTATAGCACAACGTAGTTATAAACTAGATGCTTTATATCTACTTTACAAAATGGCCTAACTTGATGTATGAACTTGAAATGTGATGGCATTACGAATGAACTTAAAAAGCAGGAAAAAACACATAAAAGAAAAAAACTACAAGAAAAACATTTACGAACTATTATACTTAAATTATATGATTAATAATGGTGGTGCATAAAAGGATATTAGGATGGACTATAGGAAGTAATATGGTGGTGCATATGGTGGTAAATTATTATTCTTCTCCTCGACCTCCAATTGACAATTTGTCAGTTCTAGGAACGCAACACACATAAATATATCAATGGAATTTTTACTAAATTTCATACATAAATGCAAAAATGTTACGTTGTTAAATGATAAATATCTATAATTATTCCAGAATATGTGAAGTTTGATGTAAACAAGTCCTTTTCATACTGAAATTAAGCTACTAAGCCTTTTATTTAATGTGACGTTCCATTTTAAAACCACAGCCAAATACCCAAAACGTTGTTTCGAAAA
Organism: Druceiella hillmani; assembly: GCA_039881145.1. Taxonomy (NCBI): domain Eukaryota; kingdom Metazoa; phylum Arthropoda; class Insecta; order Lepidoptera; family Hepialidae; genus Druceiella; species Druceiella hillmani. The sequence goes on from JAYKKI010000010.1 coordinate 34,597,773, forward strand.
TACACTTCACTTTTTTTAAATTATGTTTTTTGTAGAGAATACACGCTTATAAAAATTTAACGTAAATATTTCGATGTAGGAAAATGTTAGTATATTATTATTAAAATATTTAATAGTTTTGATTAAGAGCTGTGAAACTGTTTATCGTGTTCCCTGCTGTTTAAACATGCGTTAATTAATGTTTGTTTCTAGACCTTTTCTTTGTAATATATAAATGCTACTTAATAGATAAAGAACGGCACGATCTCCATACATTCAGCTAAGACGAAACCCGCACGACCAAGGTGCACGGTGGCGCTACATTACGGGCCCCAGGGGAAATAAACAATATATATGAATATCCTGTAGGTAGTCTATAGGTAGCTCACGTACGCATAAGTTAAGAAGACATCTTTCCTAGCTTTGTCTTACTAAACATTTTGTAAAATTTGTAATGGTGGAATATAATGGTATGTTAGGGATATAAGGATATGATATAATTTGAATATATATTTGAAAAGAAAGTCACATTCCACTATTGCTTCAATCCAGATTCCAACCTGCTGATAAAAGTTGAAATTCTGAACTGTTTTTCAAAGATCCAAAACATAACACAATATAATTCCACAATAAATCTTATACTCCACACAACCAGGCTATGGAAACCATTTGATAGAATTAAAATGAATGTGCCTACAGCGGTGCTTTATACAGTGACCTACGTTCAACGTCCTGTGTTGAACGTCCCTTTCAAATAGCGCTTTTTCTAAATTCTTATCCATTCACTGCATTTGGCGTGTTGCATATTTTGTATTATATTCATAGGAACCATTCAATATTCCAGCAACCATTTAAAATCTATCATGTCACGTTAATGTACGATATCAAAATGGTGTGCAATGTGAACTCTTGTTTAATTTTTTGAACGTGGGTTTAAAAAAAATATAAAAATTCTCAATTTTGGCGTTGTATTACAATTTCTCAATAAAATTATACTGTTTAACTCATATCAAACATTTCAGAAGATGTAGACAACAACGGGACACTATTTTATGCATGCACTTAGTTGGTTTTATATTATAGATTTTCTATTATAATTCGATCTTTAGATGTACATATTTTATGAACAACTTTTATTGAAATATAAACAGTATGACAAAAAACTCAAATTATAACGGGAAGTACTCTAGAATTATAAGAAACATAGCAACGGTATTGAAAGTTATCGGTATTGAAAGTTATTTTATTGTAATAAATGTCAACACGTTATATTTTACCACATTCGTTAAAGAAATAGTTTTTTCATTCCGAAAGAAATTATTGAATAATACCGAAATCAAAATTAAATTTATGATTATTTCTCATAACAGACTAAAAATAATCTTCAGATGAAATTTAATTTACACGCAACTAATGCTGTGATGATATCAAGTGTTAATAAAGACGAATATAAAAGATATGTTTGGTCATTAATTAATTTGTTTTAACTTTCTTTTACTTTAAATAAATTGCTTGATAAAACTATGAAACTTGTCAACTTGTTGTTTATTACTTTCCAAATTTTTGCAACTGAAAAAATATACTGGAGTGTTAATTTTAGCAAGCCCTGCTTCTTTCAGTCGGTCTAGCGACAACGATGCTTGAATCAAAATTTGTTCCAAATATCGATAAACCAATTCTTAAATGCTATATTTAGAATTCTAATCAAGTTTCAAAATTAACGTGTGACCTTACTTTATATCAAATGGAAATATTTAAATTATAAAATACAATATCTTAGAATTATAAATTACACCTGAAGATGTTGTAATACAACGACACCTAGGTCATGGTAAAGAATTGAAATAAAGTAGAAATAACGGAAACACACGTAGTTTCATTTAATTGTGTTTATTTTCAAAACACATAGATTCATTTAATTGTGTATATTTTTTCTCTTCCATATGTACATTCCATTTTAATAAAGATAATTATCAACTTTGGTATTATAACTTTGTCGCAACCCCAATACCGTGCAGTTCTTTTTCCCTTTTTCGTAACTTTATTATTGTCAGCAACGATTTATCAAATTATATATCTGGTCTAAATTTCATATTTCTGGGTAACTGTTACAAAAAAAATCGTAAGGGATTCTGACCATGGGTGTTTCGATTTTCACTTTTTATTAAAAGGAAACCTATACGTGAAACATGAAACGAAATAATAGTACGTAATATGATATTATTACGTGAAAAGTTATAGCAATAAATTTAAAATAAATGTAAATTTTAATTATTAACCTATTGAAAACGTTTCATCTAAATAATAAAACGATTTATTTTTATGAATTAAATTATTTTTCTGAACATACAAAAAATTAAATTAGAGATTACATATTATGGTAGTAGACTAGAAGTCTTCTGAGACTCAAACAACTTATTAATAGCAAGAAAATTTTAATCACAATAATATAATAAGCAATTTTATTAATTTCATAGGGATGCAAAGTTAAGACCGGATAAGAATTCTTGAATAATTATTGCTGAGTTAAATACTTTTTAGGCCCTCTTTCAGCTTTTCGTTTAATGCAGGTTATATAAAAATTATTACATAACTTATGAAACTTATTATTGACGTAATACTTTCAAGCAACGGTTATACAAATTAGTAACAGAAATAGTCTAAGATTAAACCTTACAGTCCTATTTTAATTAGGAAATGGACAATATTGCGTGTAGTTACGTGTAAAAATTAAATGTTCTGATTCATCCAGGGAACGAGTAGCAGTTAAAACATTCTCATGGTGTAACTTCGTAACACCAAGTTGTGGTTTATTAGTTCGGAGATATTCGATAAGTTTAATAGTTTAAGTTGGGATATTTTTACTTAAAGTAAAAATAGATTCATTAAAGATTCATTAAAATTAATTTAAGACCATATATTCGCTACTGTAAACACCTGAATGAGTTTTTTATGAAGAATTTATTGTGGTCAAAATGTATAATTAAAATGTTTTATAATTTAATTTTACAATAAATAACTTTGTCAAGACAGTTGTATTAAAATTAATTAGATGGATATTATATTGAAAAAAATATAATGAAAGTATAATAATAATAATAATAATAATAATAATAAATATCAATGTAACTAAAAAAATAATAGGAAATATAATTAAAGAAATTAAATATGCGTTATTTAAATATTATAGCAAAAAGGCTAGTTTTGTCTTAGTCGTCTTTCAGTAATAGCAATTTTATACTTATCATCTACATAGTCTGTGTATATATATATATATATATATCAGAAATGCACATTTCAGAGTCTCGTGGATATAATTAAATATTATGTCGATACTACTCGATGTCGATATCAAACCCTTTTATTAGTTTAGCAATAGTTCAAAAGGGATTTTTGTAGGCGCCCTGTTGTAAATGAGATAAAAAATTTACTAAATTGACTAAACATTTAAAGCAAACAATGAATTACATAGAAAAGAAGACGAAAAAATTGCAAAAGCTAAAATAAATAATCTACAATCTGTAATAAATAGTTGCATAATCTGTAATAAATAGTTGCATAATCTCGACGCAGGGTCGATTAACATGAGTTAAAATAGGAAAAATAAATAATAATTTCTAAACTGTGCACTTTTGAATAACCCTATCTTGCTTTGAAATTCTTTTATCCACAATTTTTGCTAGGATCACTGAGTGAGGGACATACTGTATATATGTATATTTGTCCACAACGAATAGATTGACTATCGTCCACGCAGCATCCAAGGAAATATTATTCTCAAGTCTCATGCAATATTAACATCGGTGCCTATGCGGCTGGGCAAAGGAGGATATGAAATATGTAAAGAATTAAAGAGCTATTAACAGTTATTTCTAAGAAATTGTCGACAACTTTAAAAGAAGAAATTTTAGTAAGAAGGTAGAAAAAAATAAAAGGTGTAAAAAATTAAAATTATTAGAAACTCACTATTATTGAAAAAAACTAAAAGGTGTAAGTAACGCACATTTTAGTTTTATAAAATATTATTTAGCGCTTTCTAGTTAACCGCGCTCTTGGACACGCCTCATAAATATTAACACAACTCCGTAACCTGATTATCAATAATTTACACAAAAAAATTCTAGGATAAACAATCTGCATGGCGGCAAAAACTAGGAAGCTTGTGTACACAATATCAAAATTGAGTTCCTTAGAAGATGGAATAAGCCGATAATTACGTCGATTTTATAATTTCTTTCGCCGCATACCTCAAAGTTTTTTTTTATATTAACGTCGAAATTTTATTTTAAACATAATTAAATGTTCACTTCAGCAAACTTCAGTAATTTAAATGTAAAGCTCTACTTAGAATTCCACATTAGTTAAATATTATGCTCATTAAGACGAAAAGCGAAACATCGACAAGTTCTCGGAATGTTCAGCTTTGCTCTTTTTGCCAGTTCTCGTCAGGATTCCAGTGAATTTGGCATATCTCCTTGAAAGTGGAAAAATTTCAAATTAATTTTTTATTTACTTTTAGTTTTTGTTTCTAGATTTCACTAATGCGAAATACGTTTAAATTGATTTAACTGAAATTTGTAATGCACCTATATGTGTAAAATTATTCTTCGAATACTAAAAAAAAACAATTTTTGTAAATGTTTTTATTACAGACAAAAATATGGTTTATGCTAATTTCGAAAATAAATGTAACTTAACAAAAAGTAGTTTTATTCTGATTAAATAAAAGTATATAAACAAAACAATTCGGTGCACTTGGATTTCTCGAAAAATATATTTTCTGCGTGCAAGTTGCGATAACTTGGACAACGATTATTCCAAAAACGGTTGAGATTTATCATATGGTTCTTTAACGTAGTATATTCACTTAAATGGACAAAAGCATATGTACGAATAATAGATAAGTTTGTTTATAAAATATGTATGATTTGCCAAAGTTATACTATGAGATTCTTAGAAAATAAGAACTTTAAAATACTAATGGCCAAACATACATCACAGTACATAAAAAAAATTAAAAACAATCAATAAAATAAGCAAATATACCCAAAAATTGCGTATTCTCTATAAATCTAATAATATCAACTTTTTATTTAATAAAGTAAATCAACTTCCCTTATTTATTAACTATAACGTCATCCCCTAAAAATAGAAATTAAATATAAAATGCAGACTACTTCACTGGTTGTTACAGTAAAACTCAAAACTTTGGTGGAAAATAAAATACGAAATTATAATTAAGTCTTGAAACCATTCTGGATTTGAAATTTGAAAGTGCAGTAGGAAAACAGACATCCAGTGAATACAAACCTTCCAAAATAAAGTGCTGGGAAGAATTGTCAATGCTTTATGCTACGTTCGAAACAGCTACACCGTAACCTACATACTGAACCAGTTCCAAAAGTGATCAAAAATTGTAAAACCACACAAATCATGCGGTTGCAAAATAACGAAAATCCTGAGACAAAGGCGATCCTCAATGTGGCCTATATACGACAACGTCTCAAGAGAACTAAACCTCTTGAATTGATGGGTTTAGAGTCCAACATGAGGTCTATCTTATGGCAAGGGCTCCGCCTATATGTTAATAAAAAATGAAATAAAAAGAGCTAGTCCGACTACTTTAGGTTGGTCGTGATTAAGGTTGTGTTTTTATAGTGGGTAAAAATCCCACACCCCCCATTGATCCAACTTACGTGTCTTTTGAAGATTATTTACTTCCTAAGAAAAAAAAAATTAAATGTATGATCTAAATACACAATTTCTTTTAAATTCACTTTATTTGCTGCATCTTAGTGATAAAATCATTTGAATTCTGACCTCATCAATCGTAATTTCATACAATTTATAGGCGTTTTCCTTTATATTTTCTTGATTTTTATTTTAATATAAGTTGTCAGTCCCGGCTTTACCTGGACAATAAGTGATGATAATCACATTTTGTTTTAATAAATTTTCTATATGTAAATTATATGTCTTTATATTATTATCTGCCTTTTAAGGTTTAATTATATAATTAGGTTTTAAATTATATAAGCCCAATATTGTACCGGACATGAGAACTCTTATAACAACCAATCTACCGTAATTAGCTATTTATGTCCTCCAACTATTTTGGAAATTTTCTCGTTATCCCTATAACCTTCACACATCATTTTCATATAAACGTTATAGTTTAAAATATTATGTTACTAATAAATCCAACATATTTAGTCCCTTCACTTAAAGCATTATTTCTAACACCCATAACACTCTAAAAACATATAAAGCATAGGTCCTAAATATTATAAACTATATGATGTTGAAAATTTTATGGCAGCCAGATAAGACAATTAATGCCAAACTCTAAAAACAAACTAAATTTTCCTCTTTATAACATAGAAATGATAAATCTATAGTCTACCCATCACTGGTTTAAAATTTCCGCCGTCACTCATAGCTGTCGTAATGCTGGACTATCCTTTATCCGAAATGTCAAATGTTTTAAAAGACCTCCGTTAAGCTTGGTGGCGAAAAATTGAATGTACTAGAGAGAAAGGGCACGTCTATTTCTATTCAGTTGCTGCTAATATAATAATTTAATATTTAACTTAGATCTTGATTGGTTATGACATTTCATCCAGTAATTACGGATAAAGATCCGCTGTTGAACATAATTGGATATTCCGATAAAAAAGTCTGAATTTGGAAAATAATGAAAACCACATTCTACTGCTTTGTAACTTGTAACTCATTGGATATTCGTTCCAGTTGGAATTGTTATTCTGACGTGTCTGTGTAGATATTTTCCTCTTTAAAAAATTTAGTATCTTAGCAAAGGATTGACCTCGCAAAAGAATTCAAAGATAAAACAACACTTTGTTTCTTTCCCTACATTCCATTATAGAACATCGAAATTAATTTCGGTTGATATAGTGAAATATTAAAATTTAATGATTACTCTCTTTACTGGTAATTTAAATCCCACCCATTAAACTATTGAAGACTCAATGTTCACTGAAACTCTACACATCACGGTCTAGTATTAGATAATGTTTGGATATGTATGTAGTTCATTTGGTTTTACTGAACGTAAGCACATTAAGCTTTTTAGAATGTTTCTTCATTGCTGCCATTGATACCTTATATAATGCCTAACATTTTTAAGTCTTCTAAGTATCGTTTAATTTGTTTACTAATTACAACATGATGCATGTGACATATTAGTTCTATAAACTTCTTCCGTGTTAGATATCGATTAAATATTAATACAGTATAAAATATCGTTTAAAAACGTTTAGGACTTTTATCATTGTTTGCAGTCACTACCCACATTCCAAATTTTAAGTTTCCACTTAATTTAAGTAAACCTAAAATATTTTTACCTACAATAATTGTATGCCTGTTGATTAAACAAAAATATTGCATGATACATCGCACATGTTTTACACGGCATTCGTGTATAACATGTGCGATGTATCATGCAATATTCGAGTAGAATTATGGCAACAGTGGCATTAATTGATTAAGGCAATTTTAATACATGTTGGATATGTATTAAAAAGTGCGGCCGGACGAATTAAATCGGTAGACTCAAAACCAATTTTATAAGTTTATATTACGTAATCTGCATTGTGCCCTAGAAAATTGTTCATATTCCATATGGGTACTGAATAAAGTCAATTCGGTCTAGGTAGGGAGGATAAACTGAAATTTTATGAAAAATTATAAGAAAATTTTCTAAAAATATTTTACTAAGTACATAAAAAACACGTAGGTATTTATTTATAATAATAACTTTAAAACCACGTTATAATTTAAAGGTTAAATTCATTAAGTGTTTAGGTTATCTCAAGACACGAATCCTCATTATTAATTTTAACGTCAGCCATATAAAGTCTGAAAACAAATTTCAGGCAACATTATACTTTTAGTCACACAATGTTACGTCCGGCGCTTTTTTAATATGGACTCTTCATGTGGTATATATTTCTTTCAGATACTATTGCCGTCGCCAATTTTTCAACATTATGTACTATTGGAAATGTACTTGTGTGTAAATGAAGTATCTATATAAAATTAAGCAACCTAAATATAATTTCGTTTTATATTATTGATAGAATGTATTCACATTGCATTGTTTAATATACGAGATATATTTCCATTCATGATTGTCTTCTTTATTTGGCTAGTTTTTATGATTTCGTCCCCTAAAAGGAACACAATTTTAAGATCACTCCAGTGCCAGTCTATATGTCTCCCGAAAAATTTTTTTCAAAAACCGTTCGACATAAAAACTTGAAATTTGGTAGAGTTATAGATATTAATAAACTGCTAAAATATTTTGTTATAACAAACACTAAAAGAGACTTGTTTAAGAACGACGCAAAGGTCAAGTTTGATAATGTTTTTAATTTTTAAAATAATTTAATAGAATTACTACGTATCCTTATAGATTTAAACTCCCATATGTACCTAAATATACACAGATTGAATATATTTTTGACGTGAATGCGCTCGTTAAGTATGTGATAGCCAATCAAATTCCCTTGTGTTACAAAATATGTACGGATTTCAAACGCTAATAACTACGAGTTCATGTTTATGTGCAGCATTTGTTTTGTCTGTGATGTCATCGGTCCGGTATAGGTGCATGCGCGTGATTGTTGTAAATTAAAAGTAAAGTTTTAAATAATCGTAGCGTGAAAACGCGTTTAGCCAGAACGTCGATTTAGGTATCAATATTTAGAAGCACTACTAGAACTTAAAGAATATATGCCGAAAATAGGTAACAATTGGTATAAAATGGAAAATCACAAAATTTTGAAGATGTCGTCTCATATGACTCATAATATAATGAAATGCAAATCAAGGAAAGCTTGCATCAAATCTAAGAAACCTAAAAGTCCAAGACCGAGCACATACGAGAGCTATGACAGCATAAAAAAATGAAAAAACGACACAAAGCGATTATACATCTGGCCCATCGGTCACACAGCGTCCAGCGATATTCCAAACGACCACGGATCATGTGCGAGCGTGGTTAAAAGGTAATACATAAGAAAATGTTAATACAGAGATCGATGGCAACGTGACAGTTCCCGACGAGTATTTATTGCGATCACCAAATATGTTGCGTTGTTATTATCGGGCAACAATGCGCATACGTCAGTGGAGGGTGGTAGGGTAGACTATGATGTTATTGAGCACGAAACGGTACGTGAAATTGGCACTCGATATGCTATAATTCTGCTGGACTCCCATTGAGAAACACACTGCAAACATATCAATTAGGAGCGGTAAACCCAAGTGTAAGCGAACACAGTTTCCAGAGAAATTGGTAATTAATTTAGATATTAATATGAAATTCGTGTCATGTTTTAATCCTGACATTTTTACGAAAAATCTATGGCGCGGACCCGAACTGCAGCTTTAGGTGTTCTTTTCTTTTAAATTATATCTGTGGACAACTGTTGTCGATAAAATATGTGTTTTTAAAACGCCCATAACATGAAAAGTTACAAATTTACATCTTTTCTTACCAAATCAATTATATGAAACCATGAGTGTTTTACAATGCACTCTATCAAAATTAGATTTTGGACATCAAAATTAGAGACTCAACTCATCATATTTTCCTACTTATATCATATGAAAAAATTCATAGAAAATATTATGACATAACATTCTTAAATTTTCTATTGAAAATATCCTTTACGTCAAAGATTATATATTTCTGTTTGCAAAAAAATCATGAGTTTCGAGAATTTTTTCAGGATAACAACGACAACCAATTAGAATTACTAATTAATTAGACTTATGAATACTTTACTTTTATTTGATTATGTTACAATCATGCAAATTTGAAAAAAAACAACTTAGGCCTTCACCACTGACTTGCTTATTGTAGCTTTTTTATGGAAGGTATATTAGTGTCCGACGTGAGAAATAATTTTGTCTTAATCCATGAAAAGGAGCGTTTTTTTTCGTTCTGAAAGAAATTAATTTGAGATTAATTTAAAAAAAAATACACGTAATATCCGTTCAAAAATTATCTCGCGTTTTCTGCTTTAGTCATCGGTTTCTATATATATTCAATATTCTTTCAGAGGCTTTTAAAAACCGAAAGATCGCAAGAGATGTTTGAAATAAAAAGCATATGAGTGTCGCCTTCCGTTTTGCAATCAATTTATAACACCTGGAATTAATTATATAATTAGCATTTCACTTTAATCGATTTATAAATATTTTACAGCGTCATTATAGACTAAAATTACCTTCACTTTTTCAACAAAACTGTGTTTGTAAAAAAATTAGATAAAATCTTATGCCGCGTTAGCTTATAAAAATACGTATTGGAATGTTTCACTAAAAACGCTAATGGAAAAAACATTCAATGAATTTATCGTTACGCTTTGCGAAACAATTTCGGTATTAATATATTTGAATGTGCTTGTCATTCAACCCCGAGTTGCAAATAACTTTAGCGCCATTGCTGCGTCGATGCTGAAAATTATATAATATTAGAATGAAACTGTTGAAAAGAAGGAATTTTATTGCTTTTGCATATTTATACTTTCTCAGAAATCTATTGTTATAATGTTTCTAATTATTTAAAGATTAAATATTATTTAAGACTACTTTATAAAGTTTTAATATAGACCGTTGTCTACACTAAACATTCGTTAATTATTATTAAACTGATAAGAGTAATAAAATTCGAAACCGAATTACGAATCGACTTTCACTCTATGTTTTGTGTATATATTATAAATCTAAATAGGTGTATGTAAACAATGTAAAAATGTCCATATATATATATATATATTATTTACATATTTGATATAAATTTTGACTATTAAGTTCTTATGTGTGACTACAATTTTGAAAAGAAATTATTTCATAGATTTAAAAAAAAATGTGTCTACTCTTAAATACTCGTTTTTGGGTAAATAGTTTATAGCCAGCCAATTTTACATAACAATAACATTCATGTATTATACACTACTTTAATTAACATAAGTTTAAACGATTTTTAATTAAACATTATCGAATATATTTGGCGTTAATTTTGTAGAAATTCATTATTCACAATTAAATGAAACTACGTGATGTAGTATTATTTCTACTATCTTTAATTTCTTTACCACGACCTAGGTTTCGTTGTATTACAACATCTTCAGGGGGGATATAAGCAAAGATCTTTGCTTATATCCCACCTGAAGATGTTGTAATACAACGAAACCTAGGTCGTGGTAAAGAAATTAAAGATAGTAGAAATAATACTACATCACGTAGTTTCAATTAATTGTTAAACATTATCATTTCCAAATGTATTTTCCCATTATTGAAGAAGATAAGAAGCGAATATCTTTTATTTTCTTTTTACTTTTAAATCTTGTTACGAAGCCTAAAAATTTTATCAATTTAAACAAACCCTTAGAAAAGCATCACCATCGCATAATGGTATTTTCTTATGGTCTGAAATTAAAAATTGGAAAAGGACTTTTCGCCTATACAAAAAATATGGGCCCAACAAATATTAGCAAAGCAGAAGACTCACAATTGTGTTTAGTAAATGTATTTAGTTATATGTTAGTTAGTACTTCGGATTAGAAAAATATTATTGAATGTTTCAGGGAAAATATAATTAAAATATTTTAATAATGATGAAATTGAAAAATAAATTTCATTTCAAATATTTCGACTAGAGGAAATATTCAATTAGAAAATATTCACGGTCTCGATATACAAATATCTATTGTAAATTTGGAAACTGGGACTACTTCATAGCAATGTATTTGCGAATTTTGCAAATTTATATAGCATCAGCAGCTACATAAGTTATGAACTAAATGCTCGGTATCCTCCTTACAAAATGTCTTAAACTGATTAATATAGTTGAATTAAAATGGCACTAGACTTTAACTGAAAAGCAGAAAAAAATACAATAAGATAAAATTTAGAAGAAAACCACTAACGGACTATAATACTTACATCGTCTGATTAAACCATGAGGAGATATATAGTCGTGCATAATAATTGTAAATTATTTCTCTTCTTCTCGATGTCTAATTGATAATTTTTCAGTATTAGGAACGCTACAAATATTAGCAGGTCAACAGCAACTTTATCGCAATTCATCAGGTTTGTGGGTTTCAGAACTATCGTTCTATTGGATCATGAACGTAAAAGGAAACTTCACGCTATTTTATAAAATTGATGGATTAAATTAAAAAAAATTATATTTTGTGAAATTCTCTCTGAAACATATAATAGAATAAAAAAAGCCAACAATAGGTACTAGTTGTAAAGGTTAGGTTAGGTTAGGTTAGGTTAGGTTATTTCGTAGCAATTATAATTTCCTATGTCGTTTACAATTGTTAAAGGAAAAATACTAATGATAAATAGCGTACGAGGGGTTTTGCATTTATTTTTGTGAAATAATAGAGCGCTATCTAGTTAATTTCTAGTTGACACCGAATTTATTTTTTAAGAGAATTGAAATCTACGTTTTTAGTTTAAACCTGTCAAATGACATTAAAAAAATAATAATTAATTAATTAGCGACAGATTTTCAGAAATGCATCTGTAAATATTGGATACCGTTCATGACTGCAAATTAATTGTCGATTTAAAATAATCATTGGTAGTTATTCGTACATATTTTAAGTGACCAAAATATCTTGCTCGTTAAAAATTTAAGCGCATAAAGCATAATTAAGCCTAAAACAGAAACACTATTGCCATTAATGTCTACTTATCTCTAAACATTTTAAACAAACATTTGGCGCAATTTATGTAAATGTTGAAATACCACGGCTTTTTTCACGCGGCAAGGGGAAAAAATGATACTGAAATTTACAAAAAAAATTTCTTGTGAAAAATTTGGAATTAAGAATTCTAAATGGCTGAAGAGTTGGGGATGACCAGAATAGCAGAAATGGTGCGAAGATAAAAAGCTTGTTTCCTGGCGGATAACCCCACACTGGTATGTTGCTGTGATATGATTCTACATACCCTCATTACCGTAGCATAGATTAAAGAAAAGCGAGATTCCACGGAGATTGGTTTAGTAGTTGAGGTATAAACTCACTTATTCCTTTATAATATCAGAATTAAAAACATGAAACTTGCTCAGCAAACAAGGGCCTGTAAACAAATACAATTTAGAAAAATAATTATTTTCTGATTGCTTTCATCATACATCATGATTTCGATATCTTATTGTTATTTTAAAAAATATCAGTATATTTTTGCTATTTTTATTTAGTTATGGTAATGACATTTGAACGTATATTTGAATAAAAGTAAGTTTAAATATCGTTTATATTTTTTGCAATATGGTATTTATACTAATGTATAGATTAATTACTAATAACATATGTCGCATTGCAGACTAAATATTTGTTTATTGTTACAATATTCTATCAAGTAAAAGCTGTCAATGGAGTCATATTATATTTTAATATTGTAATACTTGTATATAATCAAGGATATTGTAATGCACTTCAAGACAAATTATTGAACTATTCACTGATGCGTCGATTTAAAATTAATAAATTACACTGCCGTTCTGGCCGCAAACTTAAAGTTGTCATTTCAACCTGACACATAAAATATTGAAACGATTTTGTTCTTTAAATATTTTGTGCACGGCTCATATTTTTCTATAAATATGGAATAATATAGTTTTATAAGAAACGCAGTTTTACATTTATTACGTTAAATAATTTCTTTCTCTAGGAGCCATTGTAGACTAGTTTCATACTTATTTATTAATATAAAATTAGTTATTAATGATAAAGTTAGACGTGAAATATTAATACTTTATCTATGCGTAACGCTAAAGTTCGCCATGACATCCCCCTCGTCGCTGTAGTTATGGCTTATGACACGAGATGGTGCCACCGAACCTCCTACACGCCAACCTATGAATTGTACACATAGAGTATAAGACAATAACAAGTTGATACGAGGTGGCGCCACCAAAGCTCATACACGTCGACCTTCGAATTATTCATATTGAATATAAGACCAGCTGTAAAGTGACCTTAGATTATTCTCTTCTCGAAGGTGCTGAATAAAATAATCTACAACAGTTCAGAAATGGTATAATACTTATGTGCTATAGGAATTATAGTAAATACTAGAGATGGAAATAACTGTTAGTTCCCCATACCTGTTATAATGAATAACATCATTATTCAATAACATAGTATCATACCTGTTAAAAAATAACATTTGTTCAATACGTTCTTAAACGATATGTTCCATGAAATTAATTTTCTTTCTGCATTTGGATACAAAATATTTATGGTACATGCGTACTATAATCGCTATTTAATTTGGTTTTTGATAAAATATAGATATTTCTTTGTGAACGGTTTAAATCTATATGTGATTAATTTATGTTAAAAGAACGCCAGGCAATGGCCAATACGGTGAAAAATTGCATTTCGAACCACACAGTATTTTCCTAGTTCCATAATTTGAACAAAACGAAACAATGACGCATAGAAATTGCAGTTGGTTAGCGATCAACAGTGAAGACTGAATGAATATAACATAAATAAAATTCAAATAACAGGTATGGATTTTAACTTTGTAGTAATTAATTGTTTATAATCATTCGGTAAAAATTCCATGTCATTCAGTAATGTTCCGTCAATACGAAACAAAAAAATAAAGCATAAAACAAATAATATATAAAATAATTAATTGTATTAATAAAAGGAACGCGCTATTTCTTGCTTTTTTATTCAGACGACGAGTGACGGCCGCTGCCAAACAATAAAGCAATATAATATTTTAACATGTTCATAATAACATAATGCGTTCATTCCAATTGGTAATAGGTATGAATCGCGTAACAGGCTGAATTTTAACGTTCTAATAACAGATTATTACTCTTTCGGTAAAGTTCGGTGTCATTCGGTTATGTTCGGTAAATATGAAACGAAGGGAAATAGAAAAAGAAACGTGGTGTCTCGCTCTCTCTTTATTCGGCGAGTGACAGCCATTGTACGGGAGCTGCTTGACAATATCACCGTAACATAATATTTTAACATGTTAGCCGAGCATAACGTTCTTTAATAGTATAGTGTCTGTAAATCGCAATAACATAATATATTCTTTCCAATCGATATTATGTTATCCATACCTGTTACGTTATAATTCTGTCATCACTAGTAAATACAAAGTGTTAGGATTAACAAACGCATCAGAGTGCAAAGTAGACGTGGGTCGTTACCGTCATTTTCAAGAAACGTAACGAAACCAGTGACTCGGTCGGAGTGTTTCAAAATTTTGGTAATTTTTGTAACTAGCTATTTTTATTCAGCTACTGTGATTGTTTTCATAAATACCTCCACCAACTATACACGAAACTAAAATAAATTAAACACTATAAATGCTTGTAGCTATACAGTTAAATCAATCAATTAACTTCCTTTCATACTTTATTCAGGCTTAGGACTGACTGCATTAAATTTATTTATGCTTGATTAGTGTTTACTGTGAAACTATGATTGGTAATTGTTTAGAATCGTGGCTCCACCTATTTTTGGCAATAAAAAATCGAAAAATTGATATATTCGCATAAACTTTTTTTTTCAAAATATTCTACTTTTCATAGGATTGAAGAATATATATAACACCATTCATAGAAATTGATATTTCAATGAGTGAAATAAATTTAGAAATAAAAAAAATACACTTTGGACATTTTCGTTTTAAATTGACATGATAAAGATTTTAACACTAAAAACATGATTTGTTTCTGAAAGTTTATTAAAAATAGAGTAATTTTATAAAAAATTTGCCCAAAAAAGGTAATTTTCAAAATTTTTATGAATTTTCTAACATTCATAAATGCGAAAATTAAAAATTTTCATGTTTTTTGTCAATAAAAAATCACTCAACATTTTTTTCACTAGTAACCATTTCTTTCAATAATGAAAGGCAAAATAAAATTATTTTTAATAAAATTTTTTTAAAAAATATAACTTTTTTAATTTACTATCAATTTTTGAAAATTAATGAACAGCGAGCGAGCGTTACATTGTAACGCTCGCTCGACTACTCACACCTCACAATCACAGTTAACAGTAGTAACGTATTTACAAAAATCACTACTTGTAATTTGACTCGAAACTAGTGATTCGGTTACATGTCGCGTAGCTAGTTATTGTATCTAGTGACGTGAAATAACCCCACGTCTAGTGCATAGTAAATAGGATTAGCAAGTGCAACGGAGTGCAAAGTGAAAAGGATCACTAAGTGGAAAGAATTAGACTTGGGCGATACGACTATTTTTAGATTCTGAGTACGACGAGTATAAGTATTATAACATATTGGTGACAAAATACACGACGAGTATGGGTGACGTAATTCCGTTGTGAGTGGACTATATTACAAATCGCTATATATTTACGGTCGACGGAGACGTGCAGTAAATCTTTATTGCTACTTATTATGAAGAGTTCAATGCGTATATCCTTTATTTTTACAGCCAAAGTTGGCGGGAATTCCTATCATTTATAAACGAGACATTTTTAACAAAATGCTGTTTTATTTTTCATTCATACTACCATAAATATTTATGGCTCCAGGGTTAGGACTGGTAATTAAATGGTTCATTTGTCATAATCATTTAGATAGCGTATTTAAAATAAGGATCATGATAATCACAATAATTACCTTTACTTTAAAAAATATTTTTACTTTTGCCATCTTTATTTTAGCTTAATTGCTTTTAAAATAATATAGTAAGATGTTTGGAACAAACAACATACACCGTGTTAATTATTGTTGCAGTTTGATGTTTTATATTCAAATGTTTCCTTAAATTAGATGGATCTTTTTCGAATGACAATTTAGTTTTATGAATAGTGCAAGAAGCAAAATAATCACCCAAGTCTGTGAAATACTTCTATGTAACACTGGACTTTCTTGTCGACATAATGACGAAGTTAGAATTTAACCTGATTAACAGTTAGTTTTTTATATACACTATTTATTTGCAATATTTACACTGCAAAGTAATAACGCTCAACTGTTAAACGAAGAAACATTAGACGAAAAGAGAACCGTTAAAATTCTTGTTTTAAAATATTCGTACTTGTCGTATTGAGTAAATATTTATCCGCCAACTGCAAAGTGTGAAGCAATACTTAAAGTAATGAGTAAAATGAATATACAAGTATGATTAACATACTCGTATTATATACTTTAAAATCATTATGATTTATGATTATTTAAATATTCAGTTTCTCCCTTATTTCATATACGTTTTAAATATGAAAGAGCGAGAAAACCTGAGTACGATATACGTGAATGAAATAACTATAGCTAGTTAGATAGTAGGATTATGCCGCATAAGAGCAATAGGATTATGCCGCAGCTCGGCCATAAATTAAGCATTGTACGAAAGTCCGTTCGGCTATTCTATACAAGCATTTGCGACACCAAATATTTTGTATTTTGCATACCAAGTACGTATTTTTTATCTTAGATATCGAGTATTATACTGATGACAATAAATACGCCTCACCTCTAGAAAGAATGAATAAAGTGGAGAGAATGAGTAATGAGTGAAAATGGGGTCGCACATGCAATGTCGCAAAGGTTCCGAAAAGCACGAGCCTGGACCAGAGCATAAGCGAAGGGATGTACAACGGATCGAACGACGTCCCAGAAATCGTTTATGTTCACCTGTACGAATGCGTACACGTTCAGTAGCACCAGAGGTGAGATTGGTTGATGCTTCTGTTTCGCTCACGGTTCCTTATGGGAGGATGGACGACGCTTCACGTTGCACCGGCTCACTTGTAAAATAAATTATTGCAAGCAAATTAGCTGGTAAACTATTTCGTAACATTGTACAATTGTAACATTGTTCATAGTATACAAGTCTGTTCAATGGTTAACATAAACAAAAATTGTTTAGAGTTTCTATTTCGTGCAGTTTTGGGCTGTAGTTTAAACAATGATATAATAATTAGCCGCCAGATTTTAGGTCAAGATCTCAATTTAAAATAATAGACTGTATTGTTTTATCACGAAGTGTCATAATGCAGTAACGTAAATAATATAATATAGGGTTCATATCGCGAATATATTATACCTAACAAGAAATAAGAATTTTGCACGTTTTTACTGTACATTAAAGGAAACTTCTTTTGTCGTTATACCCACCTTTTTATTATCAATTCATCTAATTCATGTGCATTGGTTCACGTCTGTGTGAGTTAATGGTTACTTTCGGTTGGATATTCGCTAGAATTCCAAAAGGTGAGTTTAACTCTATTTAATTCCTGATGCCTTTCATTTATTGTTTTTGAATGCCTGTATGATGGTAAATATTTCTTTTTATAATGACAGAAAGTTGATTTAAACTGTCGAATGTTCGAGTGGTACCGCCACCTCGCTCTACCTTTCATGCGCTTAGCAATATTGAGTAGCGTTGTATCAAGTATGCTATTTTCGTGCTCATTTTGTACACGAATGATAGCTCACCGAGGACTTTAATTAGATTTTACATTTTTGTTACTTTTGTCTAACTTATTATTCGATCCATTAATAAAAATTACGATTAAATTGAAGAATATACAAAACGAAGACTGCAATCAAACAAAATTTAATCTTAATTAAAGGTCCGATTAAAGTAATCGAAGTATTAGATTTACCTGAAAGTCAAGTACCGATTGATGTTGATCTACTTGTAAAATTATTTAGTATTTCGGAGTGTATCCTCTATGGGCCGTGTTCTTATTGATGATATGAACCGTACCAGCAGCCGTAACTCAGTGAAGGTCGATGACTCCCGAAGTATTTCCAGTATACTACTTTTTGTGTCCGAGGTATTTCGAGTGGATTTTTTTTTAAAGATATTAATCCATCCAGCCAACGAAAAAGCGCGGTGCGTGATTAGTGCTAGCAGAAGTCTGGTCTTGAAAAGACCGTAATGCATACTTATGTGTTGATATATACTGCGATACATGGTCTGGACGCATATGGTGGCCACTTAAGGTTGCTGTGATTAGACTAAGTCATAATTAGATGAACCATGGTGATAGAAGTACATACTCGAAACTGTAATTATTGGTTATTGATCTTGAAAATGTAGTTGTTACTTGACTATTGATTGAATTATAATTATAAATTCGATTATGAATCATAACTTTTGTGACACAGTTAATAATTATCCTCTTTATTAAAGTCACAGATGTCTCTAATGAATTTTATTCTTACTGCATAATAAAACCATAATTAAAATTAATTAAACGCTACATTATTTCAATAAAAAATATATATTACCTATAGTTGCTCGATGGTGCTCATGTATGCAATTTCAACATGACGACAATTTGAGTCGAAATCTTGTTGAAAATATTGAGTGCATATCGGTAGATAGTCTTCACAAGTGGGTTAATTTCGATACTCTGGCGTGACTAGTGAGATGAGTCTATGGTATTTGTTGAGACTGGTATCAGTGCTGATGGCTTGGAGTCAATTGACAGTTGCTAGGGATGATGACTATGAGCAGTTGAGTGGTTGAGCAGTTACTGAAGTGAAGGATCGCCGAACGGGTCACCGACCGATGGCGGCAAGGAGTCAGGCAGTCCCGACTGATGACAAGAGTATCTCAGAATTGTTGACTCGTTGAGTCAAAGGAGTACGATGTCTACTATGGTCGGATAGTGATTGTCATATTCCTGTCGCCAGGGTGGACCATAAATTGATCCACTGAGTAAAGGAGAATGATGCACACACTACTTTTGTCAGGTAGTCCATGGCGTATTCCTGTGACGAGGGTAGACCATAATTGTCTCGTGGAATCGAGGAGTATGGTGCATTTCATTGATCAGGTAGTGCATGGGCGTATTCCTCTGGCGAGCGTGGACCAAAGTATTCACGAAGCCAGAGAAGTTACAGACTAAATAATCACCGATAAGTTGCCATTAGTCTTGGCAACGTTGCTAATAAGTTGGATAAGTTCTAGGTAAGGACCCTGTCTGAAGAGCCACCTCCCTAATGATAACTTGGTTGATGAAACTCGTATATTAACCTTTTTTGTCCTATGCCTGTTCCTAAAGGCGTCAATGTGACCATTGTATCATGGGTTTTGCTGATCAGGATATAACTGATCACTTTGTCTGGTAAGGCTCGGGATGCATGATCACTTAGCTGCCCATCATGGTATTGTAAAATAACAACGCTAATTCCAGTACTTATGATAAATTTTCAGATAAAACTAGTGAATTAAGGTATGAACGATTCAATCGCAGGAAGGACGAATGAATTCCGCCATGACATCATCCTCGTCGCTGGCATGAAATAGCCCCACCAAACCTTCTACAAGCCGACCTATGAATTATTAATGTAGAATTTAAAATAACTGTAAAGTGAGCTTAGATTATTTTCTTCTCGACAGTACTGAATACAATAATCTACTAAAACAGTGAACTATTAACAGCGAATTATTTTATTTAGGCAGCGTCCTTCAGCGATTAATATCTTCTTTGTGTAAATTATGTCTTTTTTTGTTATTACGCGATATAGTACTGCGAACATATAAGGTATCTCCCTATTTATAAGTTTAAACAGCATTGAAAGTAATTAAGTGACTCAAATAAATTACACCCAACCTCAGTGTTTTTACACAGCTGTGTAAGATACGTCAAAAAGTGGCACGATCATCATACGTTTTGAGCTATTACGAGCCCCAGGGTTAAAAACAATATATACGAATATTCTATCTTGCTTATAACTTGCTACGTTCACCTGTTAGTTATGAAGGTACTTTCACCAGAAAAAAGAGGCTTTAACATTATTTTAGCAATAGTTGCCGGTGTATTCTATTTTCAATTGTATATATTTTACAATTCAAATATATTTCAATTTCAGTGATAATTATTGAACTGTTAAAAACAAAGGGACATTGATTTTGAATATCACATACAACATAATAGGAAGGCCATTGGAAACGTCTCAACAGCCCTGCTTTTCCATAATGGCTTCACTCCAGATTCAACATGTTGATAAATGTTAAAATCATGAAGTTTTTTAAAAAAACAGAACATTATACGAATGAAATCTGCAGCGGCTCACTCGCTGTGCAACTGTGGCTACGAAAACAACGTAATGCAATTAAAAGCAATGCCTACATTGTTTGTTTTTCAAATTGACCTAAAGTCTAATTAACTTTTATGACCGGACGGTCAACGCCCCTTCAAAATAGTGCTTTCTCCTTATTTATTCACTACAGTTTTGTATTAAATTTAAATACCTATATATAAACAGTATGTATGTATGATACTTGAACAATCTTTCATAAAATATGTTGTTTGAAATTGTGGTTTACTCAGCTCCTACATTACTTTGTAAAACTTAGAACAGCTTTTTTTAAATGTTTAATTTTTAAAAATTTTAAATAAAACTTCATTTGCGACGTGTGAAACTTTGCGAAATATTAAGCTTCAAAATGAGATGCCATATATCTCCTCTTTCCCTCTCTAATTTTACCACCATAGAACGTTTAAATAAACTTATTCTGGTTGACTTATATCAATAATTTGAAAATATATAAACACCTACAGAGCGGCATGCGTCTAATCTATTATGTTTTCAAAGCTTTTTATTACAATTTGAACTTAAATATAAATATTTTACGGAAAGCTTTTATCGGTGAAGCTTAAAGCAAAGTTATAGTAACGAATACTTTGATATTACGAGAAACTAACTACTGCGCATATGAAATTATTTTGTACTAAATGTCGGTAGACTACTTTTTGCTACATTCATTAAAGAAATAATTTTCTGGTAACGAAAGAGATGAGAAAATAATTCAGAAGTCAAAAATTAAATATTTGTTTACGATTGGTTATGAAGCATTTTGCCATTAAACATTTTATTTAAGAACTACTAAAATTTAATTCGATACTGTGTTGATACTACCTGTTAATATAAACTCATCTAGGTGTAATAGTGCTTTTTAAGAATTGTGTTCTCTAAAATAATTCAAATTAACAACACGTACCTGCCACATATTGTAAAACTCTCTTGATAAACTGTATTTGTAAAGAAGTGGGAAAACTCTGCTAAGCCTAATATCTGTATAGACCGAAAAGCCAACATAAGCATGTATTGTCTTATATTTTGTATTGTTTTTGCTAGTTTTGCTATTCATTAGGGATTACAAAAGACTGAGCATCCGGAAGGCGGGCCAAGTTGCCGCTCCACAATAATAGCAATAAAATAATGTTATATTAAGCACCGACGTTTTTCGTGAACTTTATAAATGACATTTCTATCTTGGTAGTTAATACCATTTTATTTGGTAGTTAATACCATTTTAATAAATATCACATATTCAAAATCTGTGTCAAATAAATGATTTTTTTATGAGCGTCTTAATAAAATAGGTTATTGTCATTTCACCTATACGCCCACTAAAATGGTACTTTGAGCCGGATAAATACATCAGATTAAATGTAAAAACATGTCGAAATATTTAAGTAACGCAGAGTTATACATTGTGACAGTAGCAAACTGCTAAAACTGTTCATTACAAAATACAAAAATATTCGGCGTATCCAACGATCGTTAAACACAAAATGCATAACAATCTTTAACGTGAAAGCCTTCAATCAACGAAGATATATAAAAACAATGCAGACATCAATTCTCCGGAGCCAACGGACGGTTCTCACACCAACATCGAAGCTAACTCATCTACAGCAAATACAGTCAATATGGATGCAGCCAAAAAGGTCAACACCAGGATAAGTGAGCAAATCTCTTGTCCAGAAAACAATTTATCGCAGTCAAAAAATAGTTATAAAAGAACACATTAAAAAAAGCAAGGTGGCTAACGTATGTTTATATTGTTTAAATATTGGACACCAATAGAATGGTGGAATGCAAATGGTCAGGATGTAAGAAATGAGAGAAAAAGAATAACACATTAATACAATACAATAACGCGAATAACTACGATGATCAACAAAAATAAAAAAATTCGGAAAAAAAAATTAAATAAAATTAAGGCTGGATAATTTATGGAAAAGTAGGCAACGACGAAAAAATACTAAAAAATAATAACAGCATGCTAACGTTTAACTCACTACACAAAAGCATTTCAAAATTTAGGGAAATAGAGGAAGTGGAAAAAAGGATATTTTTGTTATATTATTGCCAAACAAAATCGTAAAAGTGGTACCATCAACGGAGTTAAAACCAATAATTGTGACTACCATTGCAGACTATGATTCATTTTTAATTAAATACTCATCAATCGGTAAACTCAAACGCGTTCTAGCTTATTAATTGGTATTTACAAAACAATACCATGACATAGCAGCCTAAATCTCTTGGATACCTCACAACGAAAGAGTTGAACTCTGCGCTAAATTTGATAATAAAAATAACCCGACAAGAATGGTTTAAGAACGAAATTAAACAATTTTCCATTAGAGAGCTGCTTAGCTCTAACAGTAAAATTCGGGCACTGAATCTATTTTTAGACAAAGAGGGATTTAGTCGTATAGGCGGCAGATTAAAAAGTTCAATATTTTCGTACTCTCGTAAATTCCCAATTATCTTACATAAGACACATTACGTTACTGACTTACTTATACGCCGACAACACCGTGTAAATGTACGTAGCGGAGTACAAACAACTACGAATGATATTAAAATACTGGCCCATTAGCTCTAAAAATGTAACAGAATATATGACTTTTTTTAAGGCAAAACCGACTGACTGCCCATAATTTATGGGTGATTTTCCAAGCAGTAGAGTCACTCTAATTAGATTATTTTTAAATTCTAGAATCGGCTATTGTGCGCTATTTTATATTAAAGAAAAGAAATATAGAAACCATGATAAAATAAAAGGTTATACCTGCTAATTTATATGTTTTACATTTAAGACCGTTCACATTGAATTAATAACCGACTTAAGCACTGACACATTCTTGCTAGTTTGAGCAATTTTTTTATTATACGTGGCCAAGCTTTGAATTTATATTCTGGTAACCTAACCAATTTCCTTGGTACAAAAAATGAAATAGACAAAAAATGAAAAATTTAGTACAGTCAGACATAAATAATGATGGCATAATACCATGTTTAAATAATAAAGGAACAGTTTAGTGCTTCATACCTCCAAGATAACCGCATTTAGGTGGACTGTGGGAGGCCGCCATAAAATCATTCAAGGCTCATTTTGCACGAACAATAGTGATAAACTGTTCACCCACGAAAAGTTTGACATTCGTGGTAGAAATAAAGGCAATCTTTAACTCGACCCATAACTCCTTTATCCGAAGACCCCGATGATCTACAAGCCCTTACTCCCGCACAATCCTCATATGAGATACTTTCACAAGCATTCCCGATCCAAATTTGACAATTCACGCAATTAATCGACTGTCAAGTTGGCAACTTATGCAGCACATCAAACATCATTTTTGGAAAAGATGGTACAAGAAGAACTTGTATGAACTGATGGTCCGGAACAAATGGTAGGGTAAAACACAAAATAAAACAAGGAATGGTATGCTAGTTTTGCTGAAAGACGACAATATACCTTTACACTGGCCACTTGGATGCATCATAGACTTTCATCCAGGAGACGATGGCGAAATCCGTGTTTTTACCATCAAGACACTTTCAGGAACTCATAAACGACCTATATCCTGAATCATTCCTTTACCGATAACTTATGATCGATAAATGTAATTAATGGTTTTGAGAAGATGTATAATTTAAGTAACAAAATTCAACTTTATATTTTGTAATTTATATATTGAAGGTGGCTCGTTTAAGGCGGGCGGTATGTTATGAATTTTATTCTCTAAAATATTTCAAATTTACAACTCGTACCAGCCACATATTGCAAAACACTCTCGATAAACTTTATTTGGAAATAAGTGGGAAAACTCTACCGCACCTAATATATGTATATACCGAAAAGCCACCATAAACATACATTGTCTTACATTGTGTATTGTCTTGGCTAGTTTTGCTGTTAATTAGATGCAATAAAAGGGATTACAAAGGACTCAGCATCCCGAAGTCGAGCCCAGTAGCTACCGACCAAGATGGTTCAAGACATTTTAGCAAATAAGATAATTTTATTTTAAGCACCCACGTTTTTTGTAAATCTAACAACATTTGTAAACAACACTATGATCTTGGCTGTCAAATAGTTGACGCCATTTTAATAAACATATTAGTTATATTTAAAAAGTAAGGTAAAATTGTCTTTGAAAATGGAATGAATTAGTGGTTTGTACCTTATAAAAAATTTGATACGAGTTAACCAAACCAATTGCAATAAAGTTTTAATACATCATTAGCATTTATACACATTTTTTTAAACTTATGGTTGAAAAATTAAAAAGGGGACACATTGCATTTAATTTTTGGTAGATAGGTCTTTGCCAAATGTTATTTTAAAAGATCTGTCTAATGATATTCTACTCGATGGGGCGAACGGAAAATATTTCATTATCGCTTCATGCACGGAAAGATCAACAATTATTTTTAATAGTTTGCTTTATGTAAATTCAGATGCTTGCAAAATATTAAAGATGTGAAGCACCCACTTGAAAAATTTCAAAGACGTAGGTCTAAAACTGTAAAAAGTTTAAGACTAAAATGATAAAAATATCATGGAACTTTAAACGATCGAAAAGGTTCTGAATTCCCCTATTTACATATTTTTAAATGATAGTTCGTAGATAGTTCATTTAATCACAAATTTATTACTTTCATGGATTCCATTGTCATGTTTACCAATTACCGTATTATAACTTTGTCGTATTATAATTCGCCATGAAACTGCAAAAATGCGCTTGTTTTTCATAATTTTATTATTCTCGCTAAAGCTTTATTAAATTACACATTTGATCCAAATTGTATATTTCTAATTAACCGTTATAAATAAAATCAAACGAATCCTCACTACTAGGGTTTTGATTTTCACATTATGATAAGGTTAAAAATTGAACAAAATAGTAGTTTAGTTATTATAGGTTTTTATAATTATTGATTAATTTCTTATAAACAACAAGAAAATCGCACACGTGTATATTTGTATTTAAATATGTAGTACGATATAATTTAGTTTGGAAAAGTTATGATATATTAAGAGGAATAAAATAAAGAGAAAAACGTTATGTAAAAAGTATGCGTAAAAAACGTTACTATGGTTGAATTCTTAATAATCGTCTTTGTTAATTTTGGTATTACAACTCGATTTTTTAATATTTGAGTTTTAAGAGAAAAATTATGGTATTTGTTCAGTATGTTAATTTCACTTTAAGCTAATTGTTAATGATTGCCATTCTGAGCCAAAAAATATTTAAAATATTTCCCAATATAATCTGCAAATATCACTGCAGGCATAAAATTTTAATTGGGTCTTAATAAAAAAAGCAAACATAACAGGAACAAAATGCGGCTCACCACCAAAAGCGTATGGACTATACCATCGTGCATATAACCTACTGTGGTCAAATCAGCTCGAATATTGGCCATGGACTTTGAAATTACTCATACATGCTTCTAATATGACAGAATTTCGCACAGTTACTGACATTGTTAAAATAATATAAATATAAAGAAGAGGGAACACAAAATCAGGCTTTTGACATGAAACCTTTTATTTTAAATGTACTACATGACAGATTTATTGTTACGTATATATTTCTTGCAAACTCAAACAACAATAATAATTATCACTAGAGCCATTAGGGTTGTAAAGTGTTTATCTAGTTCATAACACAACACGAATCACTTCAATGAATCAAATTTTGTTTTTCATGTACAAGAAGTATACAAGTGTTCATTCAATTCAAAACAACTTTTTAATAGCAAAAAAACAGTAATCACAATGAAAAAAACGGACAATTAGTTTGATTATTTAGGTGTGCATGGTTTTAACCCATACACAGAAAAAGTTCGTGAAGAAATATTACTGAGAAGAATAACTCCCAAGTTATTTTCCAGCCTTCGAATAAACCATATTACATAAAACTTATTATATCACTTATAAAAATGTTCAAGATTATGTCTTGCAACTTGGTTTTAAATATTTATTAAGAACTAGACAACAATGCATGTCGCTACCTGTGGAAATTGTGTATTTTGATTCATCCAGGGAACCAGCAGAAACCAAAGAATTTTCTTCATGCTAAGTTTGTTTAATTATCTTTGTAGATTTTTGATAAGTTTAATAGTTTAGTTGGGATATTTTAAGTGGTATCATTATTTTTAAGATTTTCACGAGGGTAATGGATATCGCAGTTTTATTAAAGACCATATATTCGCTATTGAAACCTATTGAATTGAATCGTCGATGTAAAGTTGATTATGGGTAAAATTTCTAATTATAAAATCTATTGTGAAATGTTTCTTGAACTGTAAATAACCTAGCTAAAATAGTTTTATTTACATTAACAAAACCAACAATATAACGAAAAAATTGTAAATATAAATAGACTTTATTAATAGCGGAAAATTAAAATATAGGAATAA
Source organism: Druceiella hillmani (assembly GCA_039881145.1). NCBI lineage: Eukaryota > Metazoa > Arthropoda > Insecta > Lepidoptera > Hepialidae > Druceiella > Druceiella hillmani. The sequence continues at coordinate 34,625,280 of JAYKKI010000010.1, forward strand.
TAATAAACATTAATAAAAAATAAATACAGTAGAACTATAAGTAAAATAATTTATAAACAGTGGTAAATAGTGGCGTGTAAAAAAAACGTTGTGATAAAATTATTTATAAATAGGTTTATCCCCAACAAATAGCCTGATCTATTGGCCGCGCGGAATCCAAGGAAGTGTAGTCCACGCAAGATGATAAAATGGAATATTGATATCAATATCGCTGCCCATACTGCTGGGTGAGGGACAATGTGAAGTTCGTAAAGAAATTAATGAGCTTTTAACAGCAATTTTCAAAAGTTAGTCGATAGTTTCAAAAGTAAACACGGTAAACAAAATATCTCTTTAAATTTTTTGAAATATTTAACATCAGACACCTCAAGTTTAAAAAAGTATTTGTTTTTAAATTATGTATTAAAAGAAACAAACGATTACAACTAGCTTTTGCCAGAGTTCCGCTCTCCGTGGAAATTGTGGTTTTGATGTTAGGATGACTTCTCATGCCGCGACCGAGTACCACCACTGTCTTCGTCATTCATAGCGCTTCCTGCTTATTCGCACGAGTAAAAAAATTAATATATGTATATATATATATATATATATATATATATATATATATGTCTTATACACACAGTAAAATAACTTTTAACTTTTCAATGTAACTTTGTTATTTAACGTCAATCGATATAAGATTTAAATTTTAAGTTGAAAATTTTAATTTCTTCAAACGTCACGTTAGCGATATTGGGTAATTCAAATGTAAAGCCTTACCTAGATACCAATTTCATTTTAGTTCAAATTATCGTCACTAAATGGAAAAGTGAAGCGTCGGCAATTTCTCGGAATTTCCTGCCTTGCCCTTTTTACCAGTTCCCATAAGTATTCTATTCATTTTAGTAAATCTCCTTGAAAATGGCAACAGATCGTATTCATTTCTCGTTTACATTTATTTTTAGATTCTATAATGCAAAAACTACAAATTAATTTTTTTTTTCATTTATTAGTTTAAGGTGACTGAATCAAAATTGCGAAGGTATACGCTAAATTATATTCCAATACGAAAAAAAAATATTTTTAAGAAAATGTTTGATAAAGGATCACAGAAATGTGGGAAATGCTACATTTTACGTTATCACTTAAATAGTGGCTTCGATAACCGTGATCTTGCACAAGTTTTAAGTTTTTCGTTATATTTTTTTAAGTTTTTATTTGGATACTAGTTGTTCGTACAATTTTATATGGATAAAAAGAAATTATGACTGCATTTTATTTTAATCAATTTTTTACTAAATAATTACTTGTCTTGACTTTATTACACGCATTTTCTACAATTTTGTTATGTAATTTGTACTTTGAACTGTATATTGCAATATAGAACCTAACAAAATACAAAATTATAACAATCAATCTATCTACCATAATTTTTCTATATATATATATGTATATATATATATATATATATATATATATATATATATATATATATATATATATACTCTGGAACTGTTTCGGTTTTCAGTGTCGTGTACATAAAAGTTCAGTAGTTCATTCGCTTAAATAATTACTGCCCTTTTTTGCCCACGTGCTAAAACATACGTAGCATATACCGATCTAAATACTTTAATCTATATGCTGTGGAAGGATTCACGACAATTAGTCAAGCCAATTGAGTGCCAACTCTAAAAAACAAACCAGACTTTCCTCTTTATAGCATAAATAGGACGAAATGAAAAATTTATAGTTTACTCACCACTAGACTGAAATGTCCCCCGTCACTCATAGTTGAGGTGATGCTGGACTAACCTTTATTCGAAACGTCAGCATTTTAAAAGACCTGCGTTCGGGTTAATGGTGCTAAATGAATTGTGAAAGAGAAAATGGCAGGTCTATTTCTATTCACTTGCTGTTAATAGAGTACGTTAGTATTTAAATTAGAATTCAAATAATTATCCCATTTCAACCAGCAATTACCAATACAGTTTTGCATTTGAATATAATCCAACATTTGGATAAAAAACCTGAGTTTTATAGATTCAGACCACGAAAACTCTATTCTAGTAAAGAGTTGCTTATTATTACTACTTTATAACTCGTGATTTATTGGATATTCAATTGCAGTTGGAAATTATATCATTATTAATATAAAAAGGTTCTAGTGTATATAATTGTCTCCTTGAAAAAGTTTAGTATCTCATTAAGAATTTTACTCAAAAATGTTTCGAACATAACGACAATTTACATTGTTTCTTATACAATATCGAATTTTATATCAGTTGATATATTGAGATATTGAAATTTTATAAATTTTTAATTTACTTAAAATTTAAATCCTATCCATTAACAAACTAAAAACTCAATATTCAGAGTATAGTTTTAGTGAGCATTGAAAACATCACGTTTTATGTAAGACAACTTCTGTGGAAATCTGATCATTTGGTTGTGAGTGTGGTGCAGAATTGATATGTTTCTTATTATGAGAATGTTTCTTCATTGGTGCCTACACTTATATAAAGCCTAAAATATAGAAGTCCGTCTAAAGTGTCATTTAAGTTTGTTCATTGATTAATCACGATATGTATGAGACATTAGTCCTGTAAACCTCTTCCGTGTTAAAATACAGGAAAAATGCGTGTAAAGTAAAATATGAGCGTTTAATATTTTTAAGATGGTTTGTTTTCATATCTCAAATGTTAAGTTTTCGTTTAAATTAAATGCTTATAAGTAAACCTATAATATATTTTTAAATAAGTTTAAGCCTTTAGGTTTAAAAATATATTTTTTAATTTTGATTGCCTGTACAGCGCAGGTGCGTCAAACATTGTTCATAGAAATATTTTCATGATAAAATTTATATTTAGGGCGATATACTTTAGAACGAGACCACATTAAGTTTTATAACCTGCGATTTTATGTGATCTATCAAATGAACTTTGCAATGGCTTTGTTAAAAAAACAATCGAATTCAAGTATAAAATATTACTATCTACTGTTTATTTCTAATTAAGTAAATTGAGAGTGATAATTGTTGCCAATTAATGTCGATACTTGAAATATGAAAGCGAATTATGTATTGACGCTCCAATAAAACACGTCCTGGTTCTGCAGTATATGAATAAAAATTGCCTTTGGAAACATTAGGGTTGAGATTGCTTCGACGAGTATGTCGTCTACAGAAGAAATGAACGCTCATTGAATAGTTACGTGCTTGAAACCTCAGCATCGCCTGCAATGTGACGGACGCTTTTTTAGCGAAAAAAGAGCTTTAAATTTGCATTTTCATCTGGTAAATTTTATACTACATTTTGATATCAACGGCGCTTATTGTTTCTAGTACAATGCAATATTATCTTCACTGTAAGCAATCGAATCTTATAACTATGTATAGTTTATCGCAATTTAAAATTAAATTTTCAAAAAATATATTTTCATAATATTTTATATTGTTGAATTATATGGATAGTAATAAAAAGTTAACCTTTGCGTAATTCACATATGTCATAATTAATTCAGATGCCAGCAATTTAAAAGATATATTTGAACTCTTGACGCTAAAATTCATTATATCAAGCATTATACATACTAATTATTTATATCAAGCATTTTTTGGTTCCCAACACATGTTCTTTGTACTTTGTTTTTAGTTTATAAGGTTGCATAATACCATAATGGGACGCTGGGTTAAATTGAAATTCTCACTAATAAAACTGCGAGAAAATAAAAATACTTGTGATAATTTAGGTCAGGATTTGACAAAGAAATTATTCCATTTTAAGATCATGGAAGAAGCATATATTTAGCACTCCACATACATGCACTTCTTTCATTCGTACATACAGAAAACCCAATAATTTGTAGAAATCTTACTTGTGTTAAGCATGTGAAAATACATATTCGAAATCTCGAGATGAAAATACTAATGAAACTGATGAAACTCAGTGAAAAAATAGTAATTGAATTCATTGTGACGTTTGCGCTTTGAGAAACATTTTCGGTATTAATATATTTGAATGTGTCTGTCATTTAAACTCGAGTAAAAATAGATTTGGCGTCATTGCTACGTCGAAGGTGAAAGTTATATATCATGAGAATGAAACTGTTCAAGAAATTACTTCTCTTCGTATTCAATAATATTCGCACTTTCTCCGAAATCCATTGCTAAGAATTATAAAGATGATTTTTATTATCTGATACTGCATATTGCAATTAAGCAATAATTAGTCAAAAAGGTTTAATGTAGACCCTTGTCTTCACTAAACACGCGTTAATTATTATTAAAGTGATAAGAGTAATGGAATTCGAAATTAGTGATGAATCGACTTTCACTCTACATATTTTCGTAAATATTATAATTGTAAATAGGAGCCCCTAGATAATGCATATATGTCTATGATAAATGTAATTTGCATATTTGAAATTCATTTTGGTTACTAAGTTCATACACGGGACTGTGATCAAAATGCATTTCCTCTTTATAACATCGAAATAATAAATCGATAATCTACCCATCACTAGTTTAAAATTCCCGCCGTCACTCATAGCTGTCGTAATGTTGGACTCTCCTCTATTCGAAATGTGAAGTGTTTTAAAAGACCTCCGTTCAGGTTAGTAGCGATAAATGAAATGTACGAGAGATAAAATGACACCTCTATTTCTATTCATTTGCTGCTAATGTAATCATTTAAAATTTAACTTAGATTTTGATCGATTGTCGCATTTCTTGCAATAATTACCGATAAAGATCCGCTGTTGAACATAATTGGATATTTCGATAAAGAAGTCTTAATATGAAAAATAATGAAATGCACATGCTAATGCTTTATAACTTGTAACTCATTGGGTATTCGTTATAGTTTGAAATGATAACCTCATTGTTATTCTGATGTGCCGTAGATATTTTCCTCTTCAAAAAGTCTAGTATCTTGTAAAAGATTGGCCTCACAAAACGTTTCAAAGATAAAATGACACTTTGTTTTTTTCTCAATATTTCATTATAGAACGTCAAAATTAATTTCGGTTGATATAGTGAAATATTGAAATTTTATGATTATTCTCATTACTGATAATTTAAATCTCATCCATTAAACAATTAAAAACTTAATATTTACTGATGCTCTGCACGTCACGGTCTAGTGTCAGACAACGTCTTTGGATATGTTTGTATTTAGTTTTACTGAACGTAAGCGTATTTATCTTTTTAGAATGTTTCTTCATTGATGTCAGATAACTTATATAATGTGTAAAATTTGTAAGTCTGTTTAAAGTATTGTTTAATTTGTTTACTGATTAGACCATTATGCGTGTGACCTATTAGTTCTATAAACTTATTCCGTGTTAGGGATAGTTTAAGAATGAATACAGCGTAAAACATCGTTTGAAAGCGTTTAGAACTTTTACCTATATTTGCAGTCACTACCCACATTCCCAATTTTAAATTTCCGCTTAATTTAAGTAAACCCATAAATATTTTTACTTACATAAATTAAATTTTTACGCCTTTAGATTTAAAAAAATCTTGCTTTGTTTTGATCGTCTACACATCGCACATATGTTAAATGACACTTTGTAGAATTTTTAAGTTAAAATTTATTCCGACGATGGCATTAATTGATTAAGGCAATTTTAACACATATTGAATACGTATTAAATAAAGTGCGGCTGAACGAATTATATTGGTAAACTGAAAAATGTCTGCCGTAGATTTTTTTTACATAATCTGCTTTATGGCCCAGAATATTTTTCATACTCTGTATCAGTACTGAAGAAAATCTATTCGTTCTAGGTAGCCAGGATAAACAGAAATTTCTTTAAAAATTGAGTGAATTTACACGTAGTTTTTTATTTATAATAATAACGTTATAAACACATTAATAATTTAAAGGTTAAATTCATTAAATATTTAAGTTATCTCAAGATACGAATCCTCATTATTAATTATGACATCAGCCATATAAAGTCTGAAAACAATTTCAAGTGACACCATGTTTTCAGTAAAACAATGTTACCTCAGAGCGTTTTTTTAATATGAACTCTTCGTGTCATATATATTTTTTACGATATTATTGCCGTTCCAATTTTTGTGCGTCATATATTATTGGGGATATACTCGTGTGTAAATGAAGTATTTGTATAAAATTAAGCACCCTAAGTATAATTTCGTTTTATATTATTTATAGAATACACATATTTCCGCAAGTTATTATCTTCGTTATTTGACCAGTTTTAGGGTTCTTAAAACTCGTGGGCCAATTTAAATGTCTGTCGAGACGTTTTTTTTTTCAAAAACCGTTCGACGTAAACATTTGAGATTTGGTAGAGTTACAGAAATCATTAATCTACTAAAATATTTCATAATAATAAGAACTTAAAAGAGACTTGTTTAATAATATATATATAATAACACAAAGGTCAAAGTTGGTAATTTTTTTTTAATTGTTTTAAATAATTTAAAAATTACTACGTTTCCTTAAAGATTTAAACTTCCTTATGTACCTAAATATGTATGGACGAGTTCTACCAGTATTTAACAAATTTTATTTTATTTTATATATACTTATTTTTAATATCTTGTTGACGAGAAAATGTATAATAGCTCGTTATGTATGTGATAGCTGTTTGAAGTTGTTTGTGTTATAAAATACGTACTAATTTCTATCATTAATAACAACGAAACTAATAATGCGTTAACAATAGTTGAACCCACAATGGACAGAACGTATACTGATATGTGTTACCATGTCGTCGTTCAGCATCTATTTTACTTGTAATGACATCTAACTAGTATCGATGCATGCGCGTGATTGTTACGAATTAGAATTATGTAAAACTAAAAATTAGTGTAACGTGAAAACGCCTTTAGCCAGATTTAAGTATATTATAAAAAGCTTGAGAAGCACTACTAGAATGTTAAGTAAAACAATAAACATATTTGCCGAAATATAGGTAAACATCTATATAAAATGGAAAATCAAAATGCTTAAAGATGTCGTCACATATGAATCATAATATGCTCGTAATTATAAAAAGTACAAAGCACAGGAAAGCTTACATAAAATCTAAGAAGTCTAATAAGTCCGAGTCCGAGCACAAACGAGAGCTATGGCAGCGTCCAAAAAAATTAAAAAAACTATACATATGAATTATCTCTTTTCCTTATGATATAAATGTTTGAAACGTTGAACATTTTAAACGAATTCTTAAATGTCGATTAAATGTACATGATGTTATGGTTTTTCACAAGCATTTCGAATTAATTTTCCTAGTAGATTAAATTTTAAATATTTGGTATGAAATGCAAATACTTCATTAAATATTATAATTAGTTCATACATTAGTACACATAAAGGAAAATATGCTTTTGCGTTTTTATTTATGACTCATTAAGCTAAATAAATATTTGGACCAAACATTTGGCGCAATTGATGAAATATACAAGATCACGGATTTGTTCGCGAGGTAAGGGGGAAAAATTATGCTGAAATTTCCAAAAAAAATTCACGTGAAATAATTGGAATTTATAATTGGAAATAGCGAAAAAGTTGGGGATTATGAGAATCGTAGAAATGGTGCGAAGATAGAAAGCCTGTTTCCTGGTAGGTAACCTGGCATATTTCCGTGAAGAATTTTATATACTTTCATGGTCATAACACAGGTTACACGAAAGCAAAATTTCACGCATACTGGTTTAGGAGTTGAGGGGTAAATTCAGAAACGGTAAAAATGAGTTTGTTTTAACAAACAAACTCATTTTTACCGTTATAATATCACAATTAAAAATATGAAACTTTTCCGCAAACAAGATCAAATACAATTTCGAAACAAAAAATTGTTTCTAATTGTCATACGATTTCGACGTCTCACCATTATTACAAAAACATCAGTACATTTTTGCTAGATTTTGAATGTAATAATTTACGTTTAAATGTCATTCCGATGACCGAATGGTGCACAAACGTTAAACGTATATTTTAATAAAAATGGGTTAAAATATTATTTATATTTCTTACAATATGGTATTCATATAAATGTATAGATTACTTACCAAAACATATCTAGCACTGCAGACTAAGTATTTGTTTTTGGTTACGATATGGCATAAAATGAAAGCTGGCAATGTAGTCATTATATTTTAATATTGTAATACTTATATATGATCAAAAATATTGTAATGCACTTCAAGACAAATTATTGAACTATTCACTGATGTATATATTTTTGTAAAAATCGGTTTAAAATGAATATATTACGCTACCGCCCTGGTTGCAAAATTAAGTTTGTCATTTCAATCTGACATTTAAAACATTGAAAGGATTTTACCCTTTAAATATTTGATGCACGGCATCTGTACTGTGCTTCTGTATGCCTGTGCGCGTGAACGCGTGCGCACGCCCTTGGCCACATATTTCTCTATAATATGGAATAATCCAGCTTTTATAAGTAAGGTAGTCTTACATTTATTTCGTTAAATAATTTTTTCCTCTGAGAGCCAGTTTAGACTTATTTCACAATTATCTATTAATATGAAATTAGTTATTAATGATAAAATTACCAATTTTAACGCTACAGTGAAGCTTTCGCCATGACATTTTCCTCGTCGTTGTGGTTATGGCTTGCGCTACCGAGCCTTCTACAAGCTGACCTACGAATTATTAATGTAGAATATGAGACTAACTGTAAAGTAAGCTTAGATTATTCTCTTCTCGACTGTGCTGAATAAAATAATCTACTACAGTTCAGAAGTGGGATAATGCTTGTGTGCTATCGGTATTATAGTAAAGACAAAGTGGAAGGATTAACAAATGCATCATAGTGCGAAGTAAATGGGATTAACAAGCTCAAATAGTACAAGGTGAAAACGATTAACAAAGTGCAACGGAGTGCAAAGTGAAAAGGGTCCTTAAGTGGAAAGAATGAATAAAGTGAAGAAAAGGAGTAATTAGTGAAAATGGAGTCGCACGAACGATGTCGCAAAGGTTCCGAAAAGCGCGAGTCTAGACCAGAGCATAAGCGAGAGGATATACGACGGACCGATCGGCGTCCCATAATCGCTCACGTTCACTTGTACAAATGCATACACGTTCAGTAGGACCAGATATTAGGTTTATGCTTCCATTTCACTCAAGCTTTCTTATGGATTGTCGCTGGAAACAAAGGAGGACACGGGATAGGCCTCGACGCATCTCCAGTTGTTTATCTTCGTTGCGGAGTAACGGGTCGTTTTTATTTCACATTCAACGTCAATTTTTTTGTCGTTATACCCACCTTTTGATTATGATTTCATCTATTAATTCCACGTGCATTTGGTAATGTGGGTGAGACGGTGATTACTTTGGATGATGTCCGCTAGGATCGCAAAATATGAGTTTAACACTGTTTCATTCTTGATTATTTTCATTTTTAGTTTTTAAATGTTTATATGATGGTAAATATTTCTTTTTATAATGCTAGAAGGCTGATTTAAACTCTGTTATATTATGTTCGAGTGTCGCCTCACTCTATCTGCATGCGCTCAAATTGAATTTGAGTTGGCGCTTAGCAATATTAAGCGGCGATGTAGTAAGTACACTGTATTCGTTCTCATTTTGTGCATGGATAATCGCTCACCAAGGATTTTAGTTCGATTTTACATTTTTGTTACTTTTGTCTAACTTGTTATTCAATCCATGAGCAATAGTTACGATTAAATTGGAGGATACCAAAAAAAAGAATACAATAAAACGAAATTGAATCATAAATAAAGGATTTTCCTGAAAGTCAACTACCAACTGATGTTGATTTATATATAAAATTATTTTGTATTTCGGAGTAAATCCTCTATGGACCATGTTTTTGTCGATGATGTGAACCGCACCAACAGATATTTTGTAGCCGTAACAGGTGGGGGACGGTGAAGACCGGTGTCTCTCGAGGTATTTCGAGTAAACTATTCGACTTTCGAGGGAGCGCAGTGTGTGATTAGCACTGGCGGAGGTCTGGTCTTGAGAAGACCGTAATGCATGGTCATGCAGTGATACATACTGCGATCCATGAACTTGACGCATATAGGGACCACTGGGGATTGCTACGATTGGGCTAAGTCACAGCTAAACGATGCCATGACAATAGTAGTACATACTCGGAACGGTAATTGTTATATATTGGTCTTACTTTTAAATGTATTTGGTGTTTGAATATTGAATGAATTACGATTTTAATTTGTTTATGAATCATACATTTTGGAAACAGTTAGTAATTATTCTCTTTATTAAAGTCGGGCATGATAAAACCATATACAATTAATAAAACTTTGCATTTTATAAACAAAGAAATATATATTACCCATGTATACAACTTCAACATATTGACTATTTGAGTGGAAATCCTATTGAAAATACTGAGTGCCTAGCGGAAGACAGTTTGCAAAAGTGGTGGGTCACTTTCTATTCTCTGGTACTACTTGTGAGATGAGTCTACGGTATTAGTTTCAGGTCACTGTTTTAGATTGAGCTTGGAACCAATTGACAGTTGCTCAGGATGATGATTATGAGCAGTTGAGCGGTTGAGCAGTTACTAAATGACCAGGCCTCGTCCGACTGGGTCCACTATTGAGTGAAGGATTGTTAAACGGGACACCGGCGCCAGAACCGCCTTATGACGGCGAGGAGTCATTCAGTCTTTGCTGATGACAAGAGGCATCTCAGCAGTTTTAACCCGTCGAGTCAAAGGAATACAATGTACTACTTTGGTCGGGTAGTGCATGGCGTAACGGTCAAGTAGTGCATGGGCGTATTCCTGTGGGAAGGGAGGACGAAAGGATTTGAAAAGCTAGACAAGTTATAGACTAAATCCCTGATGGTCACCACTGGGTTGCGCTTGGTGTTGGCAACGCTGTTAATATATCGGATAAGTTCTTGATGAGGACCCGGTCTGAATAACAGCCTCCCTAATGATAACTTAGTTAATGAAATTGTTGGACTAACCTTTCCTACCCTAAGCCTGTTACTAATGACGTCAATGCGACCATTGTATCGTGAGTTTTGCTGATCAGAAAAGAACCGATCACTCTGTCTGGGCAAGACTCGGGATGTCTAATCACTTACTTGTCAATCAAGGTGTTAAATAATCACGCGAATTCCAGTATTTATGATAACATTTCAGAGAAGATTGATGAATCAATGCGATGACGACTCGATCACAGGAAAGCCGAATGAAGTCCGCATGACATCTTCCTCTTCGCTATAGATATGGTCTGCGACACGAAATGGCGCCACCGAATCTTCTATGCGCCGACCTATGAATTATTCATGTAGAATATAAGATAAATGTAAAGTGAGCTTAGATTATTCTCTTTTCGATAATTCTGAATAAAATAATCGACTACAACAATGAAGGATTAATAACAAATTATTTTATTTAGGCCGCTTTCTTCGGCGATTAAATTTTTCCTTGTGTTATTAATGTCTTTTGTCTTATTGCGTAATATAGCACCGCGAAATATTTTATAATCGTTTTCAACATACATCACGATTTCGATATCTTAACATTATTTCAAAATTACGAGCTAATTTTTTTTATATTTACTCGGTTATCGGAATGACATTTAAACGTATATTTCTATAAAAATAGATTAAAATATTATTTGTTTCTTGCAATATGGTATTCATGTTAATGTATAGATTAATCAGCAATAACAAATGTACTACCGTAGACTAAATATTTGTTTATGGTTTCGATATGGCATCAAGTAAAAGCTGTTAATGGAGTCATATATTTCAATATTATAATACTTGTAAATAATAAAAATGCTGTTATACACTTTAAGATAAATCTAGAAAAATAATTTTTCGTCTCAATGAGAAAAATCTGACCCATTCACTGATATGTATATTTTTTTATACAATCGATTTAAAATTAATAAATTACACTGTCACTCTGGTTAAACTTGTCGCTCTGGTTTTCGCAAAGTTATGTATTTGTTATTTTAGTCTGATACATAAAACGTTGAAACGATTGAATCCTTTAAATATTTTGTGCACGGCGTACGCGCTCTGCATGCGCATGCGCATTTACGTGTAGGCGCGCATACATGAGTGTACGCACGCCCACGCCCTTGGCTGTATATTTTCCTATAAATATGGAATAATGTAACTTTTAGACGAAATTCAGTCTTATATTTATTTTCTTAATTAATTGCTTCCTCGGAGGGCGATTAAACACTAATTTCACTACATTTTATAATATAATTGTTACAATTATCAACTAATATAAAATAAATTATTAATGATGAAATTATATGCATAATAGTGAACTATTAATACCAAAATATTTTATTAAGGCAGGGTTCTTTAGCAATTCATGTCTTCTTTGTATTATTAATGTCTTTTTTGTCATTCCACAATATAGCATCGCGAGCATATAAGGTAGCTCCCTGTTAATTGATGAATAGACATTTATATGGTTTAAATAGCATTGCAACTAACTGACTCAAATAAATGACAACTAACTTCACAGAGTTTTTACACAGTTGTGTGAGACACGATATGTATTATTCATGAGTACTCGATATGTATTATTAATTTATTTACAATTGCGTAAATGTGTTGGTAAATTTATCAAACTGCATATATAAATGAGTTACAGCATAGATAAATTATCTCAACATCAACGTTATGTTTGAAAAGTAAACATTCGAACTATAAAGTGTGAAAAATGGCCTCGTTTTTATAGTAATTAGAAAAAATATACATTTATTTAAAATTTTCTAAAACTTGTAATGGCGGGATATAAATGATAATTATTTAACTGCTACACACAAAGGGATTTTTTACGTTGAATATCACGTACAACGGAATAGATGGGAATTGAGAACATCCCAAAAGCTCTCACTTTCCATCGTGGCTTCGATGCAGGTCCAATATACTAATAAATGATAAAATTTTTTCCAATAAACAGAACTTTATAAAATCTGCAATGGATCTCACGCGCCGTACAATCGTGCCACGGAAACAACTTGATGCAATTAAAAGCAATGCTTGCAGTGTTTATTTTTCAACTTAACCTAAAAACTCGTCATCTTTTATAACCCGACCTTCGTTCCTTATAACCCGACGTTCCTTCCAAATACGAGTGGTGCTTTTTTCTACCCCCTTATAAGTAAAATTAGAGATATATTTATTATTATTTGATATTTTGGTGGTTTTATATAATTTCCATATACATAAATATTGTATATTTTTTTTAATAGTTTGCACATACATGATTTTTTGCAAAATATGTTGTCATGATTATTTTATATTCCCAGCATTGTGATTTGCTATCTACTTACATAATTCTATGAAACTCCCAACATTTTTAATTTAAAATTTTTAATTTTCAAAAATTTTAAATGAATGTTTATTTGCAACGTATAAAATTTTGAAAAATATGAAACATCAATTTGAGATGCTATGTACCCCCTTTTCCCTCTCTAATTTTACTACCACAGAACTATCAATAAAGTTATTCTGGTTAACTTGCATCAACAATTTGAAAAGAGATATATAAATATCTACGTAGCAGCACGCGCCTAACAGATTGTATTTTAAAAGTTTTTATTACAATTTGACTTCTAGATGGAAATTTTATGGAATATTTTTAATTATCATTGAAGCTTAAGGCCAAATTATAATAAAGAACACTTCAGCAATATGGGAAACTGACACATGCGCATATGAAATTATTTTGCACTAAATGTCAGTAGATTACCTTTTTCCACATTCTTTAAATAAATAGTTTTTTGATAACGAAAGAAATGAGTGAATGACTCGGAAGTCAAAAATTAAATGTTTATTCACGGCTGATAAAATTTCTTTAAAAACGAATAAAACTTGCTTTGGGTACCGTGATGATACTACGTATTAATATAGATGAATCTAGGTGTAATAGTGCTCGTATGAAATTTTGCTTTAATTATCTGTAAGCTAACTTTTGAAAGTTACGGCTAAATATCCACCTAGTTATATATAAAAATTAATTTACAATTATCTTTGAAAATGGAACGAATTAATGTATTTGTATCAAAGATATATTGTTTGTAAGTAAATATACTGATTATAAAATAATATATTCGGAAATAAAAAAATGCGTGCAAATACACTTACGAAGCAGGATTCCACAGTGGCCTACACATATTATAATTTTTGATACGAGTTAAACAAATCAACTTCAATAAAGTTCTAATATATCATTAGCATTTATTACATCTTTTTTTGAACATACGGCTGAAAGGCTGGTAGGTCTTTGAAAATATTATTTTAAAAGATCTGTCTAATGATATCCTAATCGGTGGAGCGTACGGAAAAATATTTCATTATCGCTACATGCTCGGAAAGTCCTATAATTATTTTTAATAGTTTACTTTATGTAAATTTAGATGCTTGCAAAATATTAAAGACTGTGAAGCACCAACTTGAAAAATTTCAAACACGTAAATCTAAAACTGTAAAAAGTTTAAAACTGAAATAATCAAAATATTGTGGAGTTTTAAACGATCGAAAAGGTTCTGAATTCCCTAATTTACATATTTTTAAATGATATTTCATAGATTGTTCTTTAAATCATGTATTTATTACTTTTATGGATTTCATTGTGATTGACATGTATACCAATTTCCGTATTATAATTTTGTCGTAGTATAATTCGCCATGAAACTGCAAAAATACGCCTGTTTTTCATAATTTATTATTCTCGCTAAAGCTTTATTCTCGCTAAAGTATACATCTGGTGTGAATTTAATAATATAATCAAAAAAATGCTCACTACCATGGTTTTGATTTTCATATTATAATAAGGGAACCTAAAGGATAAAAATGAAACAAAATAATAGTTGAGTTATTATAGCTTTTTAAAATAGTTAAATAATTGCTTATAAGTTATATGTATTTAAATATATAGTATGATATAGTTTGGAAAAGTTATGGAATATTATGAATGATAACATAAAAAGAAAGACATCATGTAAAAAGTACGTTACTTCTATGAGCATTACTATTTTTGAACTGTAAAGAATCGTCTTTGTTAATTTTGGTACTAGGACTCGATTTATTAAAATTTGTATTTTAGGAGCAAAATTATAATATTTTTTCAGAATTTTAATTTAATTTTAACCTAGTTGTTGTGTTAATGATTGTCATTCCGGGCCCAAAAATAATTTGAAATATTATTTCCCAAACAAAATCTGTAAATATCACTGTAGGTATAATATGTTAATTGCGTCTTGATTAAAGAAGCAAACCTAATAGGCTCAAAATGCGGTTCACCATAAAAATTTTATGAACTTCACCATCATGCGTATGTTCTACTGTGGTCAAATCAGCTCGAATGTTGGAAATGGACTTACGAAATTACTCATATATGTTTTTAATATGACGAACTTAGGTACAGACTTTGTTACAATAATATAAATATAAAGAAAATGGAATGCAAGTCCACGTTTTGACTTGAAACGTTTTATTTTAAATAGACTACATGAACAATTTATTGATACGTGTATATTTCTTACAAACTCAAACAACATTAATAATTATAACTAGGCCATTAGGGTTGTAAAGGGTTTATCTAATTTATAACACAACACGAAACATTTCAGTAAATTAAATTGTGTTTTAATGTACAAGAAATTAAATCAAGAAGTATATCTGGCCAGCAAATATTTGAGATTCGAATAACTTTTTATAGCAAAAAAAATATAATTACACTGAAAAAACAGACAGTTGCTTTGATAATTTTCATAGGGGTGCATGGTTTTAAATCACATGCAGAAAAAAGTTCGTGAAGAAATATTGCTGAGGCGAATAACTTCCAAGTTCTTTTCCAGTTTTCGTTCAACCCAGATTATATCGAACTCATTACTCACAAGAATTTTCAATATTATACCTTGCAGATTTATTTTGAATATTTACGAAGAACTAAACGATAATGCATGTCGCTACCTGTGACTATTGTGTGTTTTCATCCAGGGTAGAGTAGAAAAGAAAGCATTTTCATCATGCTGGGAAGTTTAATTATCTTTGTAGATATTCGATAAGTTTAATGGTTTTAGTTGGGGTTTATTAATAGGTATTAAGTTTTTTATGAGGGCAATTTTATTAAAGACCCTATATTCGCTATTACAAACTACTGAATGGAATCGTCGATTCAGAGTTTATTGTGGTTAAAATTTGTAATTATAAAATTGATTCTAAAATTTTCCTTGAACTGTAAATAATCTAGCTAAAATAGTTTTATATGAATTAAATAAACGAATAATATAAGGAAAAAGTAAAAAAATGAATAGGTTTTATTTATGGCGGAAAATTATGATGTAGTAATATTAATAAACAGTAATGAAACAATTAATACAGTAGAATTATAATTAAAATAATTTATAAAGAGTGGTAAACAGTGGCGTATTACAAAAAGATTTTATTGAAATTGTTTATACGTAGGTTTATCCACAACTAATAGCCTGTTCCATTGGTCGTGCGGCATTATCTTGCGTGGGAAATGTGGTCCACGCAAGATGATGGAACGCTATATTGATATGTCATGCAAAATCAACATTGCAGCCTCTACTGCTGGGCGAGGGACGAAGTGAAGTTTGTGAAGAAATTAATGAGCTTTTAACAGCAATTTTTTAAAAATCTGTCGATAGTTTCAAAAGTAACTAAAGTAAATAGAATATCTTTCAATTTTTTGAAATATTTCACGTAGAGTTTAAAAAACGTATTTGTTTTTAAATTATGTATCAAAAAAACGAATTCCATTTTCTTTTAAAATTGGCCTTGTACACATAAAAATATAACTTTTAACTTTTCAATATAACTTTGCTATTTAACGTAAATCGATACAAGTTTAAAACTTAAGTTGAAAATTTAACTTTGCATTTATTCAAACGTCGCCTTAGCGATATTTGGTAATTCAAATGTAAAGCTTTGCCTAGATACCAATTCTATTTTAGCTAAATGTTAGTCACTAAATGGAAAAGCGAAGCGTCGGCAATTTCTCGGAATTTTCTGCCTTGCCCTTTTTACCAGTTCCCATCAGTATGCTATTGATTTTAGTATATCTTCATAAAAATGGGAACAGATCGTACTAATGTTATGTTTACTTCCAATAATGCGAAATACTACAAATTGAATCTTTTTTTATTTATTAGTTTAAATTGACTGAATCATAATTGGGAAAGTATATGCTAAATTATATTCTAATACGAAAAAAAAAAATTTTTAAGAACATTTTTTATAATGGATTAAAGAAATATACGATGCTACATTTTGTATCATCACTTAAATCGTGGCTTCAACAACCGTGATCTTGCACAAATTTTAAGTTTTTCGTTATATTTTTTAAGTTGTTATTTGTATACTAGTTGTTCGTAGAATGTTATATGGATAAAAATAAATTATGACCGCATTTTATTTTAATTATTTCTACATTTTACTACATTTTACTACATTTTACTTTTCCTGCATTGACCTACATTTTCAACAATTTAGTTATGTAATTTGTTTGAACTTTAGTTATGTGTTTTGCTTTGAACTGTACATTTCCATATAAAACCTAATATAATAAAATATATAACAATAAATCTACAATAATTTTGTCACATATATATATATATATATATATATATATATATATATATTTATATATACATATATATATATATATATATTTATATATACATATATATATATATATATATATATATATATATATATATATTTATATATACATATATATATATATATATATTTATATATACATATATATATATATATATATATATATTTATATATACATATATATATATATATATATATATATATATATATATATATATATATGTATATGTATATGTATATGTATATGTATGTATATATATTCTGGAACTATTTTGAATTATTTTCGTATTGTATACATAAAAGTTGGTATCAAAACGAATCCAGCACGCGTAGTTCATTCACTTAAGTAAATACTGCCCTTATCCACACGTTCTAAAAGCATAGTTACATATACCTATCTAAATACTTCAAACTATATGACGTGGAAGGATTCACGACAATCAGATAAGCCAATTTAGTGCCAGCTCTAAAAAACAAAGCAAACTTTCCTCTTTATAACATAAATAGGACAATATTGAAATAAAAAATTTATAGCTTACTCATCACTAGATTGAAATGTCCGCCGTCACTAATACTTGAGGTGATGCCGGATTATTCTCTACTCGAAATGTCAAGTGCTTTAAAATACCTCCGTTCGAGTTAATGGCGTTAAATGAAATGAAAAGGAGAGAAAATGCCACGTTTATTTGTATTCACTTGCTGTTAATAGACTAAGTTAGTATTTAAGTTAGAATTTGAATAATTATCCCATTTCATCCAACAATTACTAATAAAGTTTTTCGACTGAACATAGGACGTTTGGATAAAAAACCTAGATTTTATGGATTCGGATTAGGAAAACTCTATTCAAGTAAAGAGTTGCTTATTATTATATTATTTTATAACCCGTGATTTATTGGATCTTCAGTTGTAGTTGGAAATTATATCATTTTTATAATAATATATTCTGTATATAATTGTTCTAGTTAAGGACTAGGATAGTATCTCGTTAAGGATTTTATTCAAAAGCGTTTCGAACATAATGACAATTTACATTGTTTTCAATCGTTCGTTATACAATATCGAATTTTATTTCAGTTGATATAGTGATACATCGAAATTTTATAATTTGTTTATTTAATTAAATCTCATCCATTACCAAACTAAGAACTCAATTCAGTGGGCATTGAGAACGTCACATTTTGTGTAAGACAACTTCTGCGGAAATCTGATCATTTGGATTGTTTCTTCATTGGTGCCTACACTTTATATAACGCCTAAAATATTGAAGTCTGACTAAAGTATCATTTAAGTTTGTTCATTGATTACAACACGATATGTATGAGACTTTAGTCCTGTTAACCTCTTCCGTGCTAAAATGCAGGAAAAACGTATGCAAAGTAAAAGATGAGTTTATGTGTGTTAAGTTTCCGTTTAAATTACGTGCTTGTAAGTAAACGTATGACATATTTTTAAATACATAAAACGCGTTTAATCCCTTAGGTTTAAAAATATTTTTTAAATTTTCATTGCCTGTACAGTGCACGTGAGTCAAATATTTTCATAGGTATATTTTCATATTAAAATGTATTTTAAGGGCGATATATTTTAGAACGAAACCAAATTAAATTATATAACCTGCGATATTATGTGATCTATCTAATAAACTTACAACTTTACAACGGTTTTGTCAAAAATGCAATTGAATTCTATTGTAAACTATTATTATCTACTGTTTATTTCTAACTAAATAAATTGCAAAAGAAGCAAAACTGAAAGTGAGAATTGTTGTTAATTAATTTCGATACTTTAGCGCTATGTCAAAGC
This sequence comes from Druceiella hillmani, assembly GCA_039881145.1. Taxonomy (NCBI): domain Eukaryota; kingdom Metazoa; phylum Arthropoda; class Insecta; order Lepidoptera; family Hepialidae; genus Druceiella; species Druceiella hillmani. The sequence goes on from JAYKKI010000010.1 coordinate 34,644,692, forward strand.
GATGTATTTATTGACGGTTGTATAAAGCACGTTCCGACTCTGAAGTATATGAATAATAATTGCATTTGGAAACATTAGGTTTGACATAGCTTCGGCGAGTGTTTTGGTGACAGGAGGATCGAACGTTCATTGAATATTTACGCCTCTAAACCTCAGCGCTGCAATAAGGAGGATGCTGTTTTACCGATAAAACGCAACTAATTTTTGGCAGGTAAATTTTATATTACATTTTTATATCAACGGCGCTTATTGTTTCTATTACAAAACAATATTATCTTCACTGTAAGCAATCGAATTGTTTAACTATGTATAGTTTATCGCAATTTAAAATTCACTTTTCTTTAGATACATTTTAATAATATTTTATATGGTTAAATTATATGAATAGCAGTAAAAATTAACCTTTGCATGATTCAACTATGTTATAGTTAATTTAAATGTCAACTATTTAAAATATCTATTAGAATTCTTGATGCTTGCAGTTCCTTTAATACAGGGACAATAAAGAAAGTTATTACTATTCGAATAAATAACTGTTTATATCCAGCATTTCTGATTCCCAATAAATGTTTCTATGGTACTTTGGTCGCATTATTTTTAGTTTATAAAGTTGCATATTATCATAATGGGACACTGGATTAAATTGAAATTCTTCACAAATAAAAGGGAAAGAAAATGAAAAATGCTTTTCGTCAGGTCACCATTTGGCAAAAAATTGACTGAAATTATTTCATTTTTAGATCATTGAAGAAAGAACTGAATATAATTAGCACGCCAAATAACATTAATATAATGCATGGAACTTTTTCATTTATACATACACAGAAACCAACAATTTGTAAAAATCTTACTTTGTTTAGCTTGTAAAATGCATATTTGATATCTTTAAATGAAAATGCTAAACGAACTACGGTGCATTTACTCAGTGAAAAAATGTTCAATGAAGTCACCGTAACGTTTGCGCTTTGCCAAAACATTTTCGGTATTAATATATCTGAATGTGTCTTCCATTCAAACTCGAGATAAAGATAATTAGACGTCGAAGCTGAACGTTATGTAATATGTGAATGAAACTGTTCAAACAATTACTTCTCTTCGTATTCAATGATATTCGCACTTTCTCAGGAATCCAGCGCTAAGTAATATAAGTAAATATAAAAATATGACTATTATTATCTGATACTGCATATTGCAATTAAGCAATAATTAGTTATAAAGGTTTAATGTAGACCCTTGTCTACACTGAACATGCGTTAATTATAATTAAAGTGATAAGAGTGCTATAATTCGAAATTAGTGATGAATCGAATTTCACTCTACAGATTTTTGTATATATTATAACTATAGAGGAGTCTCTAGATAACGTAAATATGTCTATGGTAAATATTATTTGCATATTTGATATTAATTTTGGCCGATAAGACCGTACATGTGACTATAATCAAGAATTAGAAATTATTTGATAACTGGTAGTTTGATAAAAATTGAATTATTCATATGTGAATAAATAATTGATAGCTGGGGGAACTATCAATATCAATATGACATACTTGTACTGTATTTTAATTGAAAATCGTAATTGTAAACGTATTATACATTCCATTTTATATAATACGCTATCATTTTCACATATTTATTCCTCTAAATGAGGAAACTATGAAGCGAATATCTTTTATGTAACAACACATAGTTAAATAACTTACTAATTAGTGAAAATCTTTCAAGTTAAAAATTTGTAAGATAAAATTAATTTAAAGAAGTAAGCGCATTTTATAGTGTGACCTAACTTGATGTATAAACTTGAAATATGATGGCATTAGGAATGAACTTAAAAAGCAGGAAAAAAACTAGAAGAAAACAATTTACGAGCTGTTATACTTAAATTATTTGATTAACAATGGTGGTGCATAAAGGGATATTAGGATAGACTATAAGGAGTAATATGGTGATGCATATGGTGGTAAATTATTTTTCTTCTCCTCGACCTCCAATTGGCAATTTGTCAGTTCTAGAACCGCAACAGTAGAATTTTTACTAAATTTCAATTACAGCTGAAATGCAAAAATGTTACCTTGTTCAGTGATAAATATCTAGAATTATTCCGTACATGAAATTCGATATATACAAGTTTCATTTTATATTACAATTAACCTAAAACTTATGTTTAATGTGTCATTCCATCTCAAAACTACAGCCATATACTCAAAACGTTAATTGTTTCTCCATACAATAAATTTTTTTAAGTTACAGTTTTTGTAGAGAATACACACTTATGAACATTTCACGTAAATATTAGACGTAGGAAGATATTAATACGTCATTAATTTATCATCACAGCTCAGCACTTCTGGCTGCCTCTGACTAATGCTAGATAAAGGACGGCACGATCTCCATACATTCAGCTAAGACGAAGTCAGCACGACCGAAGCACACGAATGCAGTAGATTACGGACCCTAACGGTAAAGAACGATAGATACGAACATCCCGTAGGTAGCTTATAGGTGGCTCATGTAGTTACGAAGGTATCTTTTCTAGCTTTGTCTCACTACTGAACATTTTGTAAAATTTGTAGCGGTGGAACATAAATGATAATCATTTGACTATTAGATATATATTAGATATATCGATTTTGAATATATTTTTCAAATAGCCGTAGGATTCCATTATAACTGTAATTCAGACTCCAACCTGCTTATTAATGTTGAAATCTTGAAATGTTTTTCAAAAAAGCAGAAGATCGTACAATAGAATCCCATAGCGGATTTTACACTCTACACAATCAGGCTATGGAAAGAATTAGATGGAATTAAAAGAAATGTTCCCACAGCGCTGGTTTACAAAGTGACTTAAAATTCCCTTACTTTCAACGTCCCTCTGAAATAGCGCTTTTTTTCTAATCCCTTATTCATTCACTATATTTGACATATTTTCCGTTATATTTATATAGCAAGCATTTTATATTCCAGCTACCCTTTAATTTATATTCCAGCAACTACGAGGTCAAGTCAATATATGAAGTCAAAATGGTATGCCATATGAACTCTTTAATTTTTCAAACGTAAGTTTAAAAATATGAAAAAAAATTTTGGGCATTTAATTAGAACTATGTACATTTAAAAATTGTCAAGACAATTTAACCAAAATAACTTCATTAAATCCTATTCGAATGCTAACGTTTATTATTTTTTTCTATTCTTCAATTAATTAGGAATGCATGTCACTTTAATATTTAACATCTCGCAAACATGGCTTAAAAATTAAAAATAATAAATTAAATTCCAATTTAATTAAAAAAACTAGTTAGTTGTTAGAAAATTCATTACTTTTGTAATGAATTTTCTAACAACTAACCCTTTGTGACGTATAAAATAAATGTTTCGTCTTCAACTTTTTTATAAATTTGCTTCATCCTAATTTGAGATCGCTACGTAGGAGACTTAAATAAAGTTCCTGATTTGTATATTTTATTTTTTACTTAGATAAATTCCATTTTAATGTATATGATACTCAGCTTTACTGTTATAATTTTGTCGCCTTTTTGTCTTTGTCGCATTTGGTTTTATAATTATGCCGCAACCCCAAAACCGTGCAGTTTTTTTTCTCTTTTTCGTAATTTTATTATTATCAACAACGATTTATCAAATTAGATATCTTGTCTAAATTATGTATTTCTGGGTTATTGTTACAAATACAATCGTAAGGGATTCAAATCATGAGAGTTTCGATTTTCACTTTATAATGAGGAAACCTAAAGTTTAAAATAAATGTAAATTGTAATTATTAACTTGTTGAAAACTTTTAATCGAATTAATAAAACGATTTATTTTTAATAATAAAATTATTTTTCTCAATATCCCAAAAAATTTACTTAATAATTGCCTAATAATACTTAAGAATTGGCGTGTAATTTCATAGGGATACAAGATTTAAGACCAGATACAAATTTGCGAACAATTATTGCTAACATGAATATTTTGTTAGTTCTCCTTAAACTTATTGTTTAAGGAAGGTTATATGAAGCTTATTACATAAGTTATAAAACGTATTATTAAAATAAAAATGTTAAGCGACGGTTATAAAAAGTAGTAAAAGATATAGTCTAAAGTTAAACCTTGCAGTCCTGTTTTAAATATTAATTAGGAACTGGACAATAATGTGTGTAGTTACCTGTAGAAATTAAATGTTCTGGTTCATCCAGGTAACGAGTAGCATCCAAAACATGCACATGGTGTTAAAAAGTTTAATTATACTTTTATGAAATTCGCAGATATTCGATCATATTAATAGTTTAAGTTGGGATATTTATACTTAATATTATTATTTTTAAGTTTTCTACGACACTAATATTATGATCACAGTTTCATTGAAGACCCTATCGTCGCTACCGAAAACACCTAAATAAAGAGTTTTTGATGTAGAATATATTTTGTGGTCAAAATTTGTAATTATAAAATCTTTTACAAAAGGGATTTTTTTCACTATAACTTTGTCAATACAGTTTTATTAAAATTAATTAAACTAATATTATAATGGAAAGATTGTATTGAAAGTATGATAGTTAATAGTAATGTAACGTTGTAAATAAAGTAGGCAATATAATTAAAGGAAATTAATAGGCATTATTTAAATACTATAACAAAAAACCTAGTTTTTTCCTGGTCACTTTTCAATAATAGCAATGTTTCATATCTTTGCTGCAGCTAATGGATTTTTTGTGATATACTAGGTAGCAAATTTATTCCCTGTGAGATTAAACAGCAACATGTATCAAAGTTTTAAAAAATAAAGTAGAGGAATAATTATACAGCTTCAGTTGCAAATGTAGAAAGTAACAGCATATAATAGTTTATTAAATCTAATCTTGCCCTTCTCATCTACAAATCTCATGGAATATCAACATCTCCGCCTGCGCGGCTTGGCGGAGGACGATGCAAATTATTATTTTTATATTTTATAAATGCTGAGTATATTTAAATCATGGTTCTGTAATTTTTAATTTCTTGCGAGTCGCATTTTGACGACGATTATTCCGAAAATGGTTGAGAATTATTATACAGTTATTTAACATATTGTAGTCAGTTCAATGTCAGAAGCACATGTAGGTATAACAGATTTTTTTTATATGATGCGAATTATTTGCCATGAGTATAATTAAAAAGAAAAATATATTTATAAATAAAAACTTTAAAATACCAATGACCAAACATATATCACAGTTCACAAAAAAAACTTGAGGTAATAATAAATAGAGTAAGTAAATGAACCCGCAAATGGCGTACTAAATTAAAAGAAAGCAAGTCTAATCATATCAATTCTTTATTTAATAAAATAAATCTGCCTATCTTACTAATTAACCATAACGTTAACCCCTATATTTATACGGTAAAATATCGAGTATTGAATCTAGATGTAAAACGAAAATGGAAAGAACGTTTAAAAAAGAAAAGAGACAAATTAAATCTAAATTACAGACAAATTCACTGGTTGTTAAGGCAAAACTGAGAACTTTTGGTCGAAAATGAAATACGAATCTATAATTAAATCTTGAAACCGTTCTGGATTTAGGGTGTTCAACTTTGGGGATATAGTATGAAAACAAACATCTAGGGTGTATAAACCTTCCAAAGTAAATTGCTGCGAAGAATTATCAATGCTCCGTGGTATGTTCGAAACAGTGACCTACACCGTGACCTGTACACTGAACCAGTTCCAAAAGTGATCAAAAAAATATGCCACCACACACATCACACGGTCGCGAAACCACGAAAACCCTAAGGTGAAAACGATCCTCAATTTGGCGAATGTGCGACGAGGTCTCAACAGAACGAAACCTGTTGAATTGATAGTTTAGAACTCAGCAGGAAGCATATTTTAGGGTAAGTGCTCCGCCTATGTATTAATAACAAAAATGAAATAAAAATCGCTAGTCGGACAACTTTAGGCTGGTCTTGATAAAGGTGATATTTTTACAGTGAATAAAAATCCCCCACCACCCAACTTGGGTATCTGTGGAAGATTTTTTCACCTGCTATAAAAAACATTTTTTTAAATGTATAATCCAAATATAATACTAATTCTAGTTTTACTGTATTTATTGTATTTACTGCATCTTGGTGTGTACTTGTAACCTCAGTAATCGTATTTTCGTACAATTTATAGGCATGTTTCTTTATTTTTCTTGATTTTTATTTGGATACAAGTTGTCAGTGTAGGCTTAATCTGGATAATAAATGATGATGATCACATTTTGTTTTAATCATTTTTCTCTATAATAATGATTTGATTTTACTTTATTTTCTGTCTTTCTTACGGATTAATTATACAATTTGTGCTTTACAGGATATAGGACCAATATTGTAACTTATATGGGAACTCTTATAAAAATCAATCTACCGTAATTAGATATTCCATCCTACAACTGTTTTGGATATTTTCTCCTTTTCTGTCTAATCTTCATACATAATTTTCATATTAATGTTATGGTTTAAATGATTAGATCAAAAACAAATATAACACAATTAGTACCTTCACTTAAATCATTATTGCTAACACCCACACGTTCCAAGAACATACAAAATATAAGCCTTTTAAACATTATATAGTGTATGATGTTGAAGTTTGATAATCAAGTAAGACAATTCAGTATCGAACTGTAAAAAATAAACTAAAGTTTCCTCTTTATAGCATAAACATGATTACATCAAAATGATAAATCTATAGTCTACCCATCACTAGTTTATAATTTCCGCCGTCATTCATAGCGGTCGTAATGCTGGACTATCCCTTATTCGAAATGTCAAATGTTTTAAAAGACCAGAGAGAAAATGACACATCTATTTCTATTCAGTTGCTGCTAATATACTAATTCAATATTTAAGTTAGATTTTGAATTATTGTCGCATTTCATCCAGTAATTACCGATAAAGTTCCGCTGTTGATCATAATCGGATAAAGAAATATGGATTTGAGAAATAATAAAATTCACATTCTATTACTTTATAAGTCGTGACTTATCGGATATCTGTTACAGATGGGAATATTAATCTCACTGTTATACTGATGTGGAGTAGCGTAGATATTTTTCTCTTCAAAAAGTTTACAATCTGACAAAGGATTGGTCTCAAAAAATATTTCAAATATAATAACATTTTCATTTTTTGCTCTATATCTCATTACAGAACATCGAATTAGACTTCGGTTGATAAGAGCGAAATACTGAAATATTATGATTTTTTTTTTACTTTATAATTTCAATATAATTGGATACGTATGTAGCTCATTTAGATTTACGCATAAGATGCAAAATATTAAACTTTTAAGAATATTTCTTCATTGGTCCCAGACATCTTATATAATGTCTAAAATTTCTAAGTCTGTCTAAAGTGTCATTTAATTTGTTTACTAATTACGACACGATACGTGTGACATACTATTCCCATAAACTTCTTCCGTGTTATATAACGATTAAAAATGAATACCATGTAAAATATCGTTTAAAAGTATTTAGAACTTTTATTATTATTTTTAGTCCCAGTAAAACCCACGTTTCAAATTTTAAGTTTAAACTTAAATTAAATACTTTTAAGTGAGATTAAAATTTTTATTTTTATGTATCTTAAGTATACTTTTAAGCCTTTAGGTTAAAAATACTGTTTGGTTTCGTACAACGCACATGTGTTAAATAGCATTTGTGTATAATTTTTAGGTTAAAATTTATTTCAACGACGGCATTAATTGATTAAGGCAATTTTAACACATATTGAATAAGTGTTAAATTTAAATGCGGCCGAACAAAATAAATCGGTACACTCAAAAATATGTACCATAGTTTTATTTTACATATTCTGCATTATGCCCCAGAATATTGGTTATAGTCTGTATCGGTACTGAATAAAATCAATTCGATCAAGATAGCGAGGGTAAACTCAAATTTCATTGAAAATTATAAGACATTTTCTAAAAACATTTATCAGATAGATAAATAATTACGTAAGTGTTTATTTATATTAATAACTTTGAATTAATAATTTGAAGGGTAAGCTCATTAAATATTTAAGTTATCTCAAGACATGAAACCATCAACTGTATAAAGTCTGAAAAGAAATTTCAGGTCACACTACACTTTTAGATACATAAAGTAAGGTCAGAGTGATTTTCCATTATAACACTTCACGTGATATCATATATATATATATATATATATATATATATTTTTTTTTTTTTTTTTCAGACAGTATTGCTGTTGCCAATTTTCCAACATCGTATACTGTTGAGAATGAACTCGTGTGTAAATGAAGTATTTATATGAAATTAAGCAACTTAAAATTTAAATTTTGTTTTATGCTATTGATGGAAGACTTCTTTCCTTTCCTTAACACATTTTCTTTGCCAGTGAATTAGTTAATCAATGTATAACTGAGACATTGGTTAGTATATGCTTTTGTTTTGTTGGTACGTGACATATTCTCATACATTTTTTTATCCGTTATTTGGCTAGTTTTTATAATTTCGTCTCCTAAAAGGAACACAATTTTAAGATCACTCCCGTGACAGTCTATACGCCTCTCATCACCTTTTTTTTCAAAAACCATTCGATGTAAAAATTTGAAATTTGTAGAGTTATAGATATTATTAATCTGCCAAAATATTTCGTAATAATAAGATCCTAAAACATAATTTTTTTAAGAAGTTCTCAGGGTTAAATTTTATATAATTTTTTCTTTATTTTTTTACTTAATTTAAAAGAAATGCTACTTATCCTTAGAGATTTAAACTTTCATATGTACCTAAAGAAACTTTATGTTTTATATGTACTTATTTTTAATATATTTATAACGTGAAAAAGTCTATTCGCTCGTTAAGTATGTAATAACCAGTCGAACTTTCTTGAGTTACAAAATATATACAGATTTCAATCGCTAATAATTCCGATATTAATAATGCGTTGGCAATGGTTGAACCCAGAATGGATAAAATATGTCTGTCCATGTTTGTCGTGCAATATTTGTTCTGCCTGTAACGTCATCGGGCCAGTCTAGTTCATGCACGTTATCGTTACGAATTAGCGCTGTCCATAGTTATAAATTAATTTAACAATAAAAATATTTGCCGAAATATAAGTGAAAATCGGTATAAAATGGAAAATCACAAAAAATTTAGGAATGTCGTCTCATATGATTTGTAAATACGCTCGAAATTATAAAAAAATGCAAATCAGAGGAAAGCTCTCATCAAATATAACAAACTAAAAAAACGACATAAAACTATTAAGTAGCTGGCTCATGGGACTATATGAATCGTAAATATGCTCGGAGTTATATAAAACACAAATGAGAGGAAAGCTCACGTCAACAAGAATCCAAGAAACCTAAAAAGTCCAGGGCCAGATAGATGTGGGTTCTACAAAGCTTGTCATCCTTAGGTATGCGTAGTCTTTAATGCGCAAAAACCGTACGTGCAATCGAAACTCGATCTGTTACAACTCTGCTGGACTCCCAGCAGAGCTGTAACGCATTGAGTCTCGATAAAAAACGCACCGCAATCATATCTATTAGGTGCGGCAAACAATTATATAAATATATTCAGTATTCTTTTAGAGATTATTATATCAATATCTACTAGGTGCGGCAAACAATTATATAGATATATTCAGTATTCTTTCAGAGATTATTAGAAAACGAAAAGTCGCGAGAGATATTTGAAATAAAAGATGTAATATCTGCAAATTCCTGCAAAAAAAATTTGCGCTCTAAAATTTTCACTCTGATCGGTTTTTAATTATTTTACGGCATTATTATCAACTTAAATGAACTTCGCTTTTTAATAAAATAAAATAAGTAATGATGTAATATCTTTTCTTGATAGAAATAAAAAAAATGTATAAAATCTTATGTTTGCATTAGCTTGTAAAAATACGTATTTGGAATGTTAAACTAAAAATGCTAATAGAACTACGGTGTTTATATTTAATGAAAAAATATTCAATGAATTTATCGTTACGTTGGCGTTTTGCGCAAAAATTTCGATACTAATATATTTTAATATGCTTGTCATTCAACCTCAAATTGGAAATAAATTTTGCGCTATTGCAGCGCGGATAATGAATATTATATAATATTTGAATGAAACTGTAGAATCAAGTAATTTTATTCGCCTTGCATATTTACATTTTCTTAGAAATCTATTGTTAAGTAATGTATCTAATTATCTAAAGACTAGTAATATCATTTGACACTATTTTATAAAGATTTAATGTAGACGCTTGTCTGCACTAAACATTCGTTAATTATTATAAACTGATAAGGGTAATAAAATTCGAAACCAATGACGAATCGACTTTCACTCCATTGGTTTATGTATATATTGTAATTTTAAATAGGTATACCTAAATAATGTAAATAGGTCTATGATATATATATTATTCAAATATTTGATATAAATTTTGTTATTATTTTCTTATATTCGACTTTATTTTTTGAATTTGTTTTTTGAAATTATTTCTTAGTTTGAAAAAATATTTTTGAATCTAGCCTTAAGTAATCATTTTTGGGTAAATAGTTTATAACCACCCCATTTTAAATCATAAAAACATATTTTGTTGAACAATATTTTTATTAACATAGGTATAAACTATTTTTGACTACACCTTGTCATTTCCATATGTATTTTCGTATTAATAACGAAACAAAGAAGCAAATATCTTGTTTCAAAACTTGAAAATTTGATCTGTTTAATAAAATTTGAACTGATAATTTGATGAAATTAAAGAAACTTTTAGAAAAATGTTACCATTATATGATGCTATTTTTATTATATAATCTGTAATTATTAAAAATGGAAAAATGTTCTTCGCCAATAGAAAAATTATAGACTGAACAGATGTTAGCAAAGTGTAAGGCTCCCACTAGACTTACAGAATGTTTAGAGGGTTGTTGAACTACAATAGTGGATACTTACTACACTAATATATACTTACTACACTCTTTTAGTTCAAAAACTATCCTATGTTAGTTAATATCTCAAACTAGAAAACGATTATTGAATATTTCAAGAAAAATGTATTTAAAACATTTTAGAAGCAATGAAATCATATAACAAAATTCGATAGAAATATTACGACTACAGAAAATATTCAAACAGAAAATTTTCACCGTATCGACGTACAAATATCTATTTTAAATTTGGTAACTAAAAATACTTCACAGCACGTGCCTAATTGTACGTGCGAATTTCTTCAAATTTATATAGCACCACACATAGCTTATGAACTAGATACTCGGTATCCCCCTTACAAAATGTCCTAAAGTGATGAATATACTGATGAAGCAGAAAAAAGACAATAAAAAAAAATTAGAAGAAACAGTCCATACTGTTTTACTTACATCGTCTGATTAAACTATAAAGAGTCAAATGGCGGTGCAGAATAATTGTAAATTATTTCTCTTCTTCTTGACCTCTAATTAAGAAATGTTCAGTACTGGGAGCGCGGCAAATATTAGCAGGTCAACGGAATCTTTATCGCAGTTTCTTACTTGCTACTTGTACCATCATCATCACTAACCTTATTATTTGGGTTATTTGAACTATCGCTGTACTGGATCAATTGAATTTCGTGAAAAGCACAAATTTCTATGTCGTTTGAGAAACCCCGATCATTTTTGTGGAGTAATAGATCGTCGTCTAGTTAATTTCTAGTTGACACATAATTTATTTTTTAAGAAAATTGATCTATTGAAAATTAATCTACGTGTTTAGTTTAAACCTATATATTTAAGTCATATGAAAAAAAAACTAATTAATTAATAGCGAGAGTTTCCTAAAAATTTATCTGTAAATAACTCGCTACTTTTGGATACCGTTCATAGCTACAAATTAATGACAGAATTCGAATAATCATTGGCAGTTATTCGTACACATTATAAGTAATCAAAATATCTTTCCTGCTAAAATTATTTTAAAGTAGAAACACCTTTTACATTAATATCTACTTACGTAATTTAAATATATACATATTTTTTGGTCGGAATTTGAATATTTTTTTGAATGAATTTACGAAGACTTACGTGCTAGGGAACAGGAAATAGATGTTTCCTTTGAAAATTTACCAATACTGGATATCAGTTCGATGAAATACTAATTACAAATTGTCGTACTAAGGGCAGATGCCGTAACTGATTTTTTTCCATTGGTTTATTCCGCAATGCCTGCGCTTAAGCTTGCTGCGTAAAAGGTTTTTCGAAGTAATTGCTAAATGTGAGTTACGATCAGTTTTTTTTTCACAATTTTGGTATTTTAGACAAAAACAAGACCTAATCAGTTTCACGCAGATTGCAGGTCAATAAAATTTAGCACATCTTTCATCAATTTACATTACGAATTAATATTTGCTAATAGCCTACCTGAAGATGTTGTAATACAACGAAACCTAGGTCGTGGTAAAGAACTTAGAGAAAGTAGAAATAATACTACATCACATAGTTTCATTGAATTGTGAATTACGAATTAACTATATTTCAATTATAGCTAAAACGCAAACATGTTACCTTGATCGGTAATAAATATCTTTAATCAATCTGTAATAAGTAAAATTCAAAGTAAAGAAGAATATTAATTAATGTTACGTTCAAACTCGTAACCAGTTTTTTTTACAAAACTATAATTTTTGCTAAAAACTATAATTTCTCCGACACAATTATTTTTTTTAATTAAATATTTTGTCCCGAATCCGTACTTGAATATGAAAATGTACGTAAATATTTCGACGTAGGAAAGTGATAAAATTGTTTTTACACGAAAAATAAAATCTATTTTTTCTTTATGAAGTGATTTAAATTTGTATTCCAGCACGTGCTTCTGACAGCTTTAATTAAGAGCTACGAAACGGTTTATCACATTTCTCACTGTTTAAGCATGTGTTCATTAGTATTTTATTCTAGCTCTTTTTCTTATGGTAGAAATGTTTGAAACGATGAACACTTTTAACGAATCTTTAAATATAGATTAAATGTACATGATATGCAAATACTTTATTACATATCGTAATAAGCTCATATATTAGTATGCATGAGGAAAAATATATCTGCGGTTTTATTTATGTATTATCAAGTTAAATAAACATTAGGTCCAATTTATGTAATTAATTAAATATACAAGATCCACAGCTTTGTTCGCGCGCTAGGGGGTAAGAATGATGCTGAAATTTAAAAGAAGTTCTTGTGAAAAAATTGGAGTTTAGAATTGGAAATAACTAAAAAGTTGGAGATAAACAGAACGGTAGAAATAGTGTAATGTGATTTTATGTACTTTCATCGTCATGGCAAAGGTTACATGAAAGCAAAATTTCACGGAAATTGGTTTATCAAAACAAAAACAAACGAATAAAACTCACTTTTCCTTTATGTAATCAGAATTAAAAACATGAAAGTTTCTCGGCAAACTAGGGTCCATAAATAAAGTAAATACAAATTCGAAAAATAATCACTTTATATTTATTTTCACATAAATCACGATTTTGATATCTTGCCATTATTTAAAAAATATTTAATATTATTTTTTAATATTTAATATTATTTTTTAATACTATTGGCATTTCTAGTGAAATATTTTATTTAAGCAGAGTTTTTAGAGATTACAATATATCAGATTCATACCTTAGACAATATATCACAATATACAATATACCTTCGTATCTTAGACAATATATCACCGCGAGCATATAAGGTAACTCCCTAATAATTAATGAACAGACATTCATAAAAGTTTAAATAGCATTGCAACTAATTAAGCGACTCAAATATATCACAAGGAAGTTCACAGAGTTTTACACGTTCTCAGCTAAGCTTGCACGGCCAAAGTGCATGGTCGAAGAATATTGCGAGCCCCAGGGTTGAAAACGATAACTATGAGTATCCTATCTTGCTTATAAGTAGTTACATGTACCTGTTAGTTACGAAGATATCTTTCCCAGCAAAATTTTGGCAATAGTTGCTTGTGTATTTCATTTTCAAATACTTGGTTCAGATAAGAGAGATTATCTTGCTTTGTCTGCAGTGATCCCATATAAAAAGGATGCATCTTAATTCTGTATTTTGTTCTCATCTATATTACTCTAATTTATTAATTGGTAGTAATTAACACTATTAGAGCGTTGTGTTCGTTGATACAAGATATACACTATTAATTTATTTGCAAATACACAAATGTGTTAGTAAATTTATTATACTGCATATGTAATAGAGTTATTGAAAAGAAAATTATCTCAAAATCAACGTTACATTTGTAAAGCAAAACATCCTAACAACAAAATGTGAAAAATGGCCTCATTTTTAAAATGATTATAAAAAATATACATTTGGTTAATATTTTCTAAAACTTGTAACGACGGGATGTAAGTGATATTCATTTAACTGTTAAACACATAAAGAAAACAATTTTGAATATCTTACCCGGCGGAATGAGGGAGGCTATTGGAAACTTTCGAACAGCCCTCCTCTTTCTACCGCGGCTTCGATCCAGATCCAATATACTAACAAATTTTTAAATCATGAAATGTTTTCCAAAAAAACAGAACATTACACAAAATAAATCTACAGTGAATCTCACTCAACGTACAACCATCTTAGAAACAATTTGATGCAAATAAAAGGAATGGCTACATTGTCTATCTTTCAAATTGATCGAAAATCTCATTACATTTTATGACTCGACACACTATGGCAAATTGAACTCTGTTTCGGAACAAAAATCGATAACTTTTTTATTTCTCAAAATTGTGTTATGAACAAATAGAAAGATTTTTAAGGTTTTAAATTAGATGTATTTTAATACAATTAATTTTAATATCCCATGTTTCTTTTTGAGCTATTAAACCTATTTAAATATGTACAAAACATTATTATCAAATCCCAAAATACAAATCAATATAAAAAAAAGAAAAAAGAAAATTCTACTATTTAAATTATTACTTATTTATTAAACAAATAATTGTAGGAAAAATTTAAAAAAATAATGAATATTATATAAACTAGTATAATAGTTTTTCTTGAAAAATTGTATATTTAAGTAGATTAATTATATACGCTATTATTATATTGGCGAACTTCGGGATCTGTTGTTAATTCCTTCACTTTCAGAAGGTCTAGCGTATCCCTACCAAGTTCCTTCAGGTTTTTGTTTTACGGTTCTCTAATGATGATTATATAAGCATCTGAAATATAAAGAAAAATATGGAATAAATCTTCACTTGTAGCTGATCGAGAGAACTTTCTAGGATAATATAGCCGAAATTGTTTGTAATCCTCATTACGGGA
>JAYKKI010000010.1:34662500-34692500 GCA_039881145.1 Druceiella hillmani
ATACAGCCGCTTCAGAAACCGTGCGGTAGGCACAGGCTACCCTGAGAGCTCCTCGTCGTTGTACCGCTGCTATTTTCCGTCGGTATGTCTTTTGCTTTAAGATATCTGCCCATATTTCTGCTCCGTAAAGCAGTACAGAGTGAACTACCTCTAGCAGGACTCGTCTTTTCCTGGTTCGTGGTCCTATCGAGTTGGCCAAGATCCTTGATAGGTTGGATACGGTCTTGCTGGCTTTCTTGCATGCACTATCGAGGTGTTCACGGTAAGATAGATTCTCGTCAATCATTACACCCAGATAGCGCAGAGCCCTTGTTGATGTCAGAGTTGTCCCTCCCATTTCTATGGTGAATGGTTTAGGGAACCATTTTTGTCTAGTCAGTACGACCATCTCTGTCTTCTGTTTGGCGAGTTTCAGGTGGTGTTTTTCAAGCCATATTTCTATGGCATCCGTGGTCTCCCGAATTAAAACCTCTGCTTCCTCGGCACTATCTACCACTATCGTAGCCGCAACGTCATCCGCAAAGCCTGTGAGCTGTACTTGCTTCGGCAACGGGATTCGCAAGAGCTCATCGTAGTCAGCGTTCCAGAGGTCAGCCCCTATAATTGAGCCTTGAGGCACGCCGGCTGTTACTTCATGTTCTCGCGGGCCCTCCGTCGTTTCCACAATCAGCTTCCTCTTGTCTAGATAGTCGTCTATCATTCCCAGATTTTCTGGCTTCACCAAAAATCTGTGCTCTAAAGCGTCCAAAATGTCTTCCCAATTCGCGCTGTTAAAAGCATTTTTTACGTCGAATGTGAGGAGAAGACACACCTTGCGAGCTTTGAGGCTACCAGACCATGCTTCTCGAGCTGTCTTTGTTACCTTCTGAATCGCGTCAATT
This sequence comes from Druceiella hillmani, assembly GCA_039881145.1. NCBI lineage: Eukaryota > Metazoa > Arthropoda > Insecta > Lepidoptera > Hepialidae > Druceiella > Druceiella hillmani. The sequence goes on from JAYKKI010000010.1 coordinate 34,663,382, forward strand.
GTCGATCTTCCCTTTCGGAAGCCATGTTGGTTTGTCGCAAAACCTCCGGCACGATCGATGTCGTTGCGAAGCCTTCCTTGAATGAGCTTCTCAAGCAGCTTTCCGGCAATGTCCAGCATACAAAGTGGACGGAACGACGAAGGGGTTATAGGGGTCTCTTTCCCTTTATCTAGCAGGACCAATCTCTGCCGCTTCCAGACTGTGGGAAACGTGCCAGTAGCCAAGCATGCATTGTAAGCACTCAGAAGTATATGTGGATGCTCCAGGGCTATAATCTTAATCACTGAGGCTGGGATGCCATCAGGGCCTGGCGCTTTCCCAATCTTGATGGTCTTTGCCGCGTCTTGCAGTTCCTTCGTGGTAAAGGGTGTTGTTTCGCCATTTTTCGTGTATAATCCCTTCCCTCGTGGTGGGTGTTCGGGAAATAGCTCCGCCACGATGCTGTTCATCACAGCAGGAGATTTCGTTGCTTCTGGTGCAGCTTTACCAAGTCTTTTAGTGGCAATTTGGTACGCTTTTCCCCAGAGATCATTGTTGAGGTCGTTGCAAATCTCCTTCCACAATACTGCTTTGCTTGTCTTGATGGCTTTGTTCAGAGCCTTTTTGGCCTGCTTATACTCCATCGAGTATGTGTCCTGGTCGGGGAAACGTTTTGCCGCTCTCGTTGCTTGTCGACGTAGCTTGTGGCATTTTTCCCGAAGTTCTGCTATGTTCTGAGACCACCAGTACGCTGGCCTATGGGTGCCTGGCTTCATCGACCGTGGCATTGATGCATTGCATGCGGCGATGATCAGGCCCATCACTTTTGACACTGATGTTTCCGCCTCATTACGGGTATTCGGAGTCGTGTTATACTCAAAAGTAGACGAGCTTCGTGTTAGAGAAGTTCGCAGGTTCTCAAGATCGAGCTTCCTGGCATTCCACTTCCGCGGTTGATGAACTCGTCGCGGTGCCGGAGCAGATGTTGGTTGGACTTTGAATGTCACAATTTGGTGGTCGCTGCCGCTGTATTCCTCTGAAACTGTCCAGTCCTCGATCATGTTCGCGATCCTTGGAGTTGCCAACGTGATGTCAAGGATGGATTCCTTGTAACCCGGTCTTCTGAATGTTGTAGCACTACCGATGTTCAGCACTATGAGGTCGACTCTTGCTGCAAATTCTGATACTTCATTACCTCTGGTATCAGAGATGTCAGAACCCCATTCGGCTGATTTGGCGTTGAAGTCACCAGCTACGATGACTTCCCCGTCGAACCCGCCGATTGTGTCCTCTAAGTTTGCCATTTTATGGCGAAAGACACTAATCCCTTCATTGGGTGAAAGGTAGACGCTCACAAAGTAGGTCATGGGGGTTTTGATCCAGACAAAGCCTTCTCCACTTCCGCTGTCATTGACGATGACCCGCTTCATGTTTACAATCCAGATAGCTGCCGTACCGGATTTATCAGCGAACCATGATCTATCCTGGATGTTTAGATACTGCTCGCAGATAAGGCAGATGTCGATCTTCTGTTCAAAGATACGTTGGCGTAGTAAATTTTGCGTCAGAGCGCATCTATTCAGGTTACCTTGTACTATGCGTGTCATTTCTGCTCTCTCGTGATTTCGGCAAGTGCATTGCGGAATGCCTTGCAAGCCCCGGAGCCCGCGGTATGACATACACTGTTCCGATCCTTTTTGTCCTGTGCACATAGAAAGCATTTCGGCTTCACCGCGCAGTCTACAGACTTGTGGTTCTCTCCGCCACATTTGTAGCAACACTTGCTTCTATCTGGTACAGCGATTTGTTTGGTGCCCGTAACCAAGGCATTTAAAGCAACGAGTCACTTTAATAACGGGACGAATGCGGCAGTTAACCCATCCAATTTTTATGCGGGCCTTAATCAGGACTTTGATCGCGTTGGCCTCATCTATCTCGCAGAAGGCCGCTCGTTGTCCTCGTGCCGTGAGTTTGGTCAAGTTGACCCGCCTGATTTTTAAATTTGTCGTGAAGTCCCGATTGAGGGCTTCACGAAAGTCGTTTTCAGTAGAGACTCCATCCAAGTCGAGAATCTCTATCGTCGTCAGTGGCGTCAGTGTTTTGACTGTTCCGATGTTTTCGGTTGCTGACTTTATCGCGGCAGCAAAAGCCGCACTGTCGTCAGACTTGGGGCTCATTTCTAGCAGTACGCCTCCGCGTCTTGTCTGTCTAATGGACCTAATGTCCACGCCAGCCTCTGCCGGGTTCACCTTCGCCTTAATCTCCTTAAGGAGATCCGCGTACGTGCGCCCTTCTGCTGGTTGTACTAGAACCGCTTTGGTTCTTGGTTTTCTCCTTTTCGTTTTGCGATGGTTGTTCTTAGGGCCATCGCTTCCTTGAGGCTTTTGGGCCTCTTTCGTTGTTACGGCCGAGTCTAGTGTCGCTTTTTTCTTCGTTTTTTCCCGCCGAGCCACTTCAACCCAGGTGCCTTGAGCCTGTTTTTTGGACGGTTGATTGTCCTGTCCAGAAGTGGGGCTCGGTGTCGATAACGGCCTTTTCTTAGGGTTGGTCTCCTCGAGCGCGGGGTTCGGTGTTTGAGGTATACCCGGCTGGGAGATCATCCTGGGGGATGTCTGCGTAGTTCGCGCCGTCTTGCTTGGAACTGTTTTCGAAACAGCGGTGAGGTCTTTCAAAGCCAGGCGATACGCGGTGTCGATCGACCTGACTAACGTGCTTATTACACCGTGTACGTTTTTCTTATCCTTGATGAAGTCAACGAGCTCGTCAATTTTGGAGCCTAGTCGCTCTACCGGTGTTTGGCGGCATCCACTAGATGGTACAGAGTGTACCCGATCCCGGTGGAAGGCGCTGAATGCGGCCCTCTCTTCTATGTTTAGTACGGCGGCGCTCGCACTCTGCTCGACGTCCATGTGGGCGTCCTCTCCTGTCGCTGAGTTCATACTCCCTGTAGCAGTACTTGACAGCGAGGACATGGGGTCCACCCCGCTGCCCATTTTTTGTTTTATAGTGCTTTCAATGTTGTTCCCACGAGTACCTAGGGAAATATAAGTCCACTCCGGCAGAGCCCCGGTTGCCGAAGTAAGGCCACTAAATACGCCTGAGGTGGGACCTAGTACCTCAGGGATGCGCTTATGACGACAATACCCTGTCGCCTTTCAGTCCTGGGCACGCTAGACCACTGACATCGGGTTGTGTTTTGTCCGCGGGGGCTATTTTATTTCACCCCTACCCTGTGTCGGCAATGCGAGCCTCGGGCTTACCTCTATCCGCAACCTTGGGGACGCGCCGTGTAGCAGTGCACCTCTGCCTACGGGGGGTAGGGTAGGGTAGGTTAGGTTAGGTTAGGTTAGGTTAGGTTAGGTTAGGTTAGGTTAGGTTAGGTTAGGTTAGGTTAGGTTAGGTTAGGTTAGGTTAGGTTAGCTTAGGTTAGCTTAGGTTAGCTTAGGTTAGCTTAGGTTAGCTTAGGTTAGCTTAGGTTAGCTTAGGTTAGCTTAGGTTAGCTTAGGTTAGCTTAGGTTAGCTTAGGTTAGCTTAGGTTAGCTTAGGTTAGCTTAGGTTAGCTTAGGTTAGCTTAGGTTAGCTTAGGTTAGCTTAGGTTAGCTTAGGTTAGGTTAGGTTAGCTTAGGTTAGGTTAGGTTAGGTTAGGTTAGGTTAGGTTAGGTTAGGTTAGGTTAGGTTAGGTTAGGTTAGGTTAGGTTAGGATAGGTTAGGTTAGGTTAGGTTAGGTTAGGTTAGGTTAGGTTAGGTTAGGTTAGGTTAGGTTAGGTTAGGTTAGGTTAGCTTAGGTTAGGTTAGGTTAGGTTAGGTTAGGTTAGGTTAGGTTAGGTTAGGTTAGGTTAGGTTAGGTTAGGGTAGGGTAGGGTAGGGTAGGGTAGGTTAGGTTAATGTAGGGTAGGGTAGGGTAAGGTAGGTTAGGTTAGGTTAGGTTAGGTTAGGTTAGGTTAGGTTAGGTTAGGTTAGGTTAGATTAGGTTAGGTTAGGTTAGGTTAGGTTAGGTTAGGTTAGGGTAGGGTAGGTTAGGTTAGGTTAGGTTAGGTTAGGTTAGGGTAGGGTAGGTTAGGTTAGGTTAGGTTAGGTTAGGTTAGGTTAGGTTAGGTTAGGTTAGGTTAGGTTAGGTTTGACCCGATTTGGCCAAGCAACATCGCCTGTTAGCGTGGTAATTAATTGATTAGGCACATAATAAGTGATAAACAAATTTGCATCAAAAATATGTTCAGCCTCTTGTGTAAGTTTCTGTTTGTACTGACTTTTACTGTAAAGAAATGAATATTTCAATCTATTCTTATACACGTAATCTATTTACAGAATTCTTGCTGCAACGTGATCTCATAAATCTTGAAGTTTTACTATTTTTGCAGTCGTGTTTACAATTTCTATTGCTGACGGTGGCAGATGGCGTGTATAATGATATGAATATGATGAAAAGATAAAACAGTTTCGTTCGTTTGATAAATTCGATTAAATAATTTTCTTAAGTACAAATATTGCACTTTCTTTAAATCTAAATCAATCAACATGCTCATTGATTCTTCATCCGTTAGAATCTGTTTCTGATTTGATTTTTCTATGATACACCAGAACAAGGTCTTATTTTCATTATAAGAATTCCTTAATTTTTCCATTAAATTTGCTTCTCTTCCTTCTCCTATCAAACATAATCCCTGAACATATGCATTGTGATGTGTTAAAATTTGTGAAGTCGGTATTTGTGAAGTAACATAGTATTTTTCCTTTTTTTGCTCAGTTCTGACGTGTCAGTATAAGATACGCACGGTCTTCCACGTTTTTTCGAAGACGTAGACGATGTGGAATTGATTGTAATGTCATCCAAGTTAGATAAAGTTACTGAAAGTTCAAATTCCAACCAATTACTGCTCTTCTTTTAAAATGGATCTTTCTTCCGTGAAATTTCCGTCCATCGTTTATTAAAAGCAGAAATAATATGTCTTGGGATATCACTGATGATAAAACATATGTTGTCTTCAGGGGCTTGATAAATCACTTTTAAAACTGTTTATAACGCCTTAAACATTTTCCCTCTCTCGATATAGGAAAGTATTATTTCACGCTTAGAACGTTTGAAAGTACACATTTTATGGAGTTAACAAAAAAAGTAAATACATTCTATTCGTAAATGTAATGTACTTATGTTTTTTGTTAACGTTGTTACGTTTCTTGTAAATTTTTTAATGAACAAATAAATTAATCAAATCTTTATGTACTAATGTAAAGAGTTAACTATATAAAGAATTAGGGTAGTGTGCGTCTTGTTGAATTTTTCACATGCAAAATCAGTGCAAAAATGACAAACGCCCTGTTATCAAAAAATTGTTCCTAATAAACTAGAAAACATAAAACAATGGTAACACTAAGTATGGGTGCTTTCATAAACAAGTAAAGTAATTTTCGTTGAAATTAAATGATTCAAAAATATGAAGCACCCATGAATTAAAAAAAATAAGAAATGCATTCCACGTTTTACAAATACACAATATGTATATTAAAGAATGTCAAATAAATCATATCTCTGTATATTATAACTTACATCGTGGGTTCAAAAACCGTGATCTTGCACAAATTACCATAGTTTTTTCGTTATATTTTTTTACGTTTTGATTTGTATACTAGTTATTCGTATAATTTAATCTGGGCAAATAGATTATGACCGCATTTTATTTTAATCTCTTTTTATAAATTAGTGATCTGCCTTTACTTTACTAGCTGTATTTTTTACAAATTAATTACATAATTTTTATACTTTGAATAAAGCACCTAATATAATAAAAAATATAACAATCTATCTACAATAATTAGCTATATATATTTTGATTAAACTAATGGTTTTGGATTTTCTTGTTGCCTTTATAAAGTTTAAATCAAAACGAACCCGGTATACGTAGTTCCTTCACTTAAATAAAAGTGCTCTCACACGTTCTAAAAACATACATAGCATACCCACTAATCCCTTTTTATAAATTATTGATCTGCCTTAAGTTTATTAGTTGCATTTTTTACAAATTAATTATATAATTTGTACTTTGAATAAAGCTTCTAATATATTTAAAAAATATAGCAATCTATCTACAATAATTAGCTAAATATATTTTGATTAAAATAATGATTTTGGATTTTTGTGTTGCCTTTATATAGTTTAAATCAAAACGAACCCAACATACATAGTTCCTTCACTTAAATAAATATGCTCTCACACGTTCTAAAACATATATAGTATACCCACCTATCGAAATACTTTAAATTATGTGATGTTAAAAGTTTCATGACAATTAGATAAGCCAGCTAAGTATCAACTCTAAAAAACAAACTGAACTTTCCACTTTATAACATAAATATGACATCGAAATGGAAAATTTATATTTTACTCATCACTAGATTGAAATATCCGCCGTCACTCACAATTAACGTAATGCTGGACTATCTTCTATTTGAAACGTCAGCATTTTAAAAGTCCTCTGCTCGGGTTAATAGCGCTAAGTGAATGTGAGAGGAAAAATGGTACGTCTATTTCTATTCACTTGCTGTTAATAGACTAAGTTAGTATTCAAATTAGAATTCTAATAATTATCCCATTTCATCCAGCAATTACCAATAAAATTTTGCGTTTGAATATAGTTCGACTTTTCGATAAAAAACCTGAGTTTTGAATCGCGAAAACTCTATTCAGGTGAAGAATTGCTTATTATTGTATTATTTTATAGCTCGTGACTTATTGGATATTCAATTTTAGTTGTAAATCATAACATCATTTTTATGATAATATCCCAGTGTACATAACTGTCACCTTAAAAAAGTCTAGTATTCGATAAAGGATTTTACTGAAAAACATTTCGAAGATAACGACAATCTAAATGTGTTTCTACCATTCGTATAGACTTGTGGTAAAAACTGTCGAATTTCATTTCAATTTGTATGGGAAGATATTAAATTTTCTGTTCACTTCTAATTTGAATTTCGTCTAATAGAAAATTAAAAACTCAAAGTACATTTTCAATGAGCACTGAGAACATTACGTTTTGTGTAAAATGATTTCCTTGGAATTCAGATTGCCACAGTTTATGGTGCAAGGTACTGACTTTTTGATCGTCATTGGTGCCACATACCTTACATGATGCCTAAAATACTGAAATTCGTTTAAAGTATAATTTAAGTTTTGTCACTAATTACAACACGATATATATGAGATATTAGTCCTATTATTACCGTGAACCGTTTCCGGGTTAAATATGCAGGATAAATATATACAAATTAAAAAATGGATTTTGGGGTTTTAATATTTTTACCATGGTTTGTATTCATCTGCCAAATGTTAAGTTCAAATTAAATGCTTATAAGTAAACTTAAAATATACTTTTAAATACATAAAATACGTTTAAACCTTTAGGTTTAAAAATATTTTTAAAATTTTTATTAATATTTAATAAATGTAAAATATTACCATTTATTGTTTATTTCTAATTAAGTAAATTCCAAAAGGAGCGAAAATGAAAATGATAATTGATGCTAATTAATTTCGATAATTCAGCGCTATGTGAAAGTAATGTATTTATTAACGCTCGTACAAAACACATTCCGATTTTGAAGTATATGAATGACAAGTACATTTGGAAACATTAGGTTTGAGATAACTTCAGTGAGAATGTCGGCGACAAGAGAGACAAACGTTCATTGAATACTTACGCCTCTAAACCTCAGCGCCTCCCACAATGTGACGGACGCTTTTTTTAGCGAAATGGAGCCCCGAATCTTCATCTGGCAAATTTTATATTACATATTTATATCAACGGTGCTAATTGTTTCCAGTATAAACTATATTAAATTCATTGACAGCAATTGAATTTTTTCAGTGAAATAGCTGATTGCCATTTAAAATATAGTTTTCAATACATAAATTTTAATAATATTTAATATTGTTGTATTATATAAATAGCAATAAAAAGTTAATCGATACATAATTCTAGTACATTATAGTTAATTCAGATGCCAGCTATGTAAAACATATATATGTATATATATATATATATATATACATATATATATATATATATATATATATATATATATATATATATATATATATATATATAAATTCTTTATTATAGCAACAAGAATGAAAATTAACATGATCATTTAACTAATTTATTATATCAAACATTTATAATTCCCAGTATTTTTCTATAGTATTTAGAACGCATTTTTGTTAGTTTATAATGTTACATAATATCATAATGGGACACTCGATTAAATGAAAATTCGTCACAAATAAAACTGAAAGATTTGGGTTTATTTAGGTCACCAATTAAGAAAAGAAATGATTCCATTATAAAATCGTTGAAAAAATAACTGAATGTAATTAGCACCCCGAACAACATAAATCCAAAACATGGCACTTTTTTCATCCATCCATTTAGAGAAACAGACAAATTGTAAAAATCTGATATTTGTGTAGCTTGCGAAAATGCATATTCGAAATCTTTAGCCAAATATGTTAATGGATCTGCGGTGCTTATATTCAGTGAAACAATATTCAATTATTTTTTTGTAACGTTTGTGTTTTACGAAACATTTTCGGTATTAATATATACGAATGTGTCTTTCATTGAAACCCAAGTTAAAAATAAATTCGTCGTCATTGCTACGTCTGAAAATTAAGGATTATTAGCCTATACTGCATTTTAGAATTAAACAATAATTAGTTATAAAGGTTTAATGTAAACCTATTATATTTTATTTTAATTAACATAATTATGAACGTATTATACATTACCATTTTATGTAATACATTATCATTCCCTTATATTTTTCCTGTAAATTACGAAACTAAGACGCGAATATCTTACACTATTTTTACTTATAAATCTTGTTTCAAAGCTTGAAAATTTGATCAATTTGAATAAACTTTTATAAAGACATAACCATCGTATAGTTTTGTTTTTATATAGTCTGGAATTATAGATGTAAAAAAACTCTTTGCTAATAGAAAAAGTATGGGCCGAACAGATGTTAGCATAGTATAAGACTCACACTAGTCTTACAGAATGTTTAGAGGGTTCTTGAACTACAAAAAAATTAGTAAGTGTATATTTAGGAATAATGAAATTAAATAATGAGATTCAATTGACATATTTCGACTGGAGAAAATATTCAAATAGAAAATGTTCATATTCTCGATGTACAAATGTCTGTTGTAAATTTGGTAACCGAGAACAGTACATGGCAATATATGTGGTAATATTGAAAATTTATATAGCACCACGTTGTTATAAAACTTATGAACTAGATGCTTGATATCCACCTTACAGAGTAACCTAAGTTCAAGTATGTATTGAAATGTATAAAATATAAAAATTAAAATGGCACTAGGAATGAATTAAAAAGACAGGAAAAAGACTTGAACTTTTGTTTAATGTGACGTTCCATCTCAAAACCACAGCCATATACTCAACATGTCAGTCGTTTCTCCAATACGCTTAATTTTTTTGAGATACACTTTTTGTAGAGAATACACACATATCAAAATCTCATGTAAATATTACGATGTAGGAAAATGTTAATATATTATTATTCGAATCCATTTTTACTTTACGGAGATTTTTAAATTTCAACTTCCTTCTAACATTTTTAATTAAGAGCTGTAAAACTGTTTATCACGGACCTCACTGTTGATAAATTTTGAAATCTAGATAAATTTTGATACCAGAACATCATACAATAGAATTCCATAGCGGATCTTACACTCCACATAACCAGGTTATGGAAATATTTGATGCAATTGACAGTAATGTGCAGCACTGCTACAGCACTGCTTTCTAAAGTAACCTAAAATTTCCATGAATTCAATGTCCCTTTCAAATAGCGTTTATTCTGTATTTGACATATTTTGTGTCACACTAAACCATTCAGAATTCCAGCAACCGTTTAATCTACAGCGTCACGTCAATGTACGAAGTCAAAATGGCGTGCAATGTAAATTCCTATTTAATTTGTCAAACATGGGTTTAAAAATAAGAAAACAATCTCAAATTTGGCGTTGTATGAGAATTTCCAAATAAAATTATTCTGGTTAATTCATATCAATCATTTTAAAACATGTAGACAACTACGCAACACTATTTTGTGCGTGCATTTAGCTTTTTTTACACAATAGTTTTTCTATTATATAGCAAAAAGCGAAATTATAACGGAAAATACTCTGGCATTATGGAAAACATAGCAACGGTATTGAAAATAAATTCATATATTTATTATAATGTACTGAATGTCAATACATTATATTTTACCACATTCGTTAAAGAAATAATTTTCTGACTCTAAAAGAAATTATTGAAAAATACAGAAATAAAAATTGAATATTTCTTTATAACAAATGAAAAATCATCTCGAGATGAAATTTTATTTACACGCGACTAATGCTGTAAATGCTGTGATGAAATCACTTGTTGATAAAGGTGAATATAAAATATATGTTTGGTCATTAATTACTTTGTGTTTTTCCTTAATCAGACTCACTTTTAATTAAATACATTGTTTGACAAAACCATGAAACTCGTCAACTTATTGTTTATTATTTTTCAAATTTGTGCAACTGAAAAGAAGATAGATGCTGGATTGTTGATCTAAGCAAGCCCTGCTTCTACCATTTGGTCGAGCACTAATGGTGCTCGAATGAAACTTTGGCCCAAATATCGGTAAATAAACTTAGAAAGATGAATGTCTAATCTTAGTTTCTATCAAATGGAAAAAATCGATATCTTAGCGTAGGTACATTGCTGGTAAATAAAATTTATAAAAAAGATACATTATAGTAAATCGTTACATAAACCAAAAATGAACCAAGTATGTGTAAGGTTCCGTAATTATCAACACATTTAAAAATTATCGAGATATTTTAATCAAAATAATTTAATTAAATTTCTATTCGAATGCAATTTCTATTCTATTGAATTGATCATTTTTTTTTATTTTTCAAACACATGATTAACCAATTATAAATGGAGCAATTTTATGTGACCTATTTAATATTTCGCAAACAGGGCTTAAAAATTAAAAATAATAAATGAAATTTCGATTTAATTTTGAAAAACTTTTCTAATGAAATTTCCACTCTGTGCGACGTATGACAAAAATGATTCGTTCTCGAATTTTTTTTTAATTTTGCTTCATAATAACTGAGATCACCACTTAAGAAACTTAAATAAAATTACGCTGATTTATATATTTTTATTAGACTTAGTTCTTTTAATCGTATATTTATCACTTACATATATTCCATTTTAATGAACGTAATTATCAAATTTGGTGCTATAACTTCGTCGCATTTTTTTTCTTTGTTACATTTGATGTTATAACGTTGTCGCAATCCCAAAACTTTGCAGTTTTTTTTATTTTTGTATGTATATTTTATTCTGCATGGAATTAAACCTGCAATAAAACAGTTCTTACGGTTTTAATTCCATAATCTTTTCATATAAAATGATTATATTTTATAAAACGTAAATACTGCATACTATGGACATTCTATTTTCTTTCATAGATAGCCTTGTATACAATATCAAAATTAAGTTTTCTTAAAAATGGAATAAGCCGATAATTATGTCGATTTTATTCTTTTCATTGAATACTTCAAAGTTTTTCTATTTGACGTCAAGTTTACATACTATGTTGGAAATTAATTTTAAACTTAATTAAACGGTCACTTCAGCGATCTTTAGTAATTCAAATGTAAAGCCCTACTTCGTTCGAATTCCAATTCAGTTAAATACTATGCTCATTAAGAGGAAAAGCGAAGCATTGACAAGTTCTTGGAATGTTCAGCTTTTCCCTTCTGCCACTTCTAATCCGGATTCTAGTGAATTTGGCATATCTCCTTGGAATTAGGAACATTTTGAATTCATTTCTTATTTAAATTTAGGTTTAGTTTCAGGATTTCATCAATACGCAATGCATTTACACAGATTGAACTGAAATTTAAAATGTAACTATATGTCCAAAATTATCAGGAATCAATTATACATTTTTAGGAATATTTTTATAATAGTCAAAATATACAGTTTACACTAATTTCGAAAATAAATGTAACTTAACAAAAAATTGTTTCATTATGAGTAAATAAAAGTATGTGGGCAAAAAAAATCGGTTCACTTGGATTTCCCGAATAACAAATTTATATTAAAATCTTACATGTTATATATGCTGAATATTTGAATCTTGTTACCGTAAAAAGGTTTTTTGATCGCAAACTTAACAACGATTATTCCAGAAGCGGTTGAGAATTATCATACAGTTCTTTAACATTATATTCAGTTTAATGGATAGAAGCACATGTTCGAAAAATTTACAAGTTTTTTTTATATCATTTATATTATTTGCCAAAACAATACAAAATGCTACGAAATTCTTAAAAAATAAGTACTTTAAAATACAATTGGCCAAACATACATATATCACAGTTCAAAAGAAAACTTAAATAATTTTAAATGAAATAAGGAAATGGATACAAAAATATCATATTAAATAAAATGAAATTAAGTCTACTCATATCAAAATTTTATTCAATAAACCAAATCCTCTTCTATGATTTATTAAAATTAAAATTATCACCTACGTTAATATGGCAAATATCTATGAATTTAGATATAAAATCAAAATGGAAAGAACGCCTGAAAAGAAAAGGGAAAAATTTAAATATAAAATACAGACAACTTCACTGGCTCTTAGGATGAATCTTGAAAGCATCCTGGATTTACGATGTTCAAACTTGGGTATGTGGTAGGAAAACAAACATGCAGTGAATACAAACGTTCCAAAATAAAATGCTCCGAAGAATTATCAATGCCCCGTGGTACGTTCGAAACAGTGACCTTTATTGTGACCTACACACTGTACCATTTCCAGAAGTGGTCAAAAAGTACATAACCATACACATCACGGGATTGCAAAACCATGAATCAAGAGAACTAAACCTCTTGAATTTGTGGTTTAGAACCCAACAGAGGTACATTCTAGTATAAGTGCGTCGTCGATATTATAATAACAAAAATGAAATGAAAGTCGCTAGTCGGACTGCTTTAGGCTGATCGTGATTAAGGTGTTTTTTTATAGTGGGCAAAAGTCCCACAACAGACATCCGACTCGGATGTCTGTTGAAGATGTTTTAATCTCCTATGAGAGAAATAAAGTAAAATATATAAAAATGTATGATAGATTATTTATTTTAATTTTACTGTATTTACTACATCTTATTAATAAAATATTTTAAATTGTGACATCATGAATCGTAATGACGTACAAATAATAGGCATCTTTTCCTTTATATATCCTTGATTTTTATTTGGATGTTAATTGTCAGCCTCGGCTTAATCTGGAAAATAAGTGATGACGATCACATTTTGTTTTAATCATTTTTCTGTATATTAATTATTTGCCGTTTAGTGCCCAACCCTAAAAACAAACCAAAGTTTCCTTTTTATAACATAAATATGACGACATCGAAATGAAAAATGTATTATCTATCCATCATTAGTTTACGTATAGTTGATGTAATGCTGGACTATCCCCTATTCGAAATGTGAAGTGTTTTGAAAGACCTCCTTTTGAGTTAATAGCGTTAAATTAATGAGAGAGAAAATGGCTCATCTATTTCTATTCTATAGTCGCTGTGAATAAACTAATTTAATATTTAAGTTAGATTTTGAATAATTATTGCATTTCATCCAGTAATTACCGATAAAATTCCGTTGTTCAATATAATCGGATATTTTGATAAAGAAGTATGGATATAAAAAATAATAAAATGCATATTAAATACATAAAGTAATAGACTTTATAACTCGTGTCTTATCGGATATCCGTTACAGTTGGGAATAATAACCTCATTGTTATGCTGATGTGTCGCAGTATTTTTCTCTTCAAAAAGGCTAGTATCTGGTAAAGGATTTTCCTCAAAAAATATTTCAAAGATAATGACAAGTCAATTTTTTTTTCTCTATATATTATTATAGAAAATCGAATTTCATTTCGTTTAACACATAAGTAAATTATTCAAATTCCATGATTTTGTTCTTTACTTATAATTTTAATCTCACTGTTAAAAAAATAAAAACTCAATTTCACTGAATCTCTACACGTCATGGTCTAGTGTTAGACAATATCTTTGGATACGTATGTAGTTCATTTATATTTACTACGCATAGGATGCAAGCTATTAAACTTTTTAGAATATTTCTTCATTGGTGTCAGACACCTGACATAATGTTAAAATTTCTAAGTCTGTCTAAAATGTAATTTAATTTGTTTGTTATTTACAACAAGATACATGTGAGATAATAGTCCTATAAACTTCTTTCGCGTGAGATTTTGATTAAAAATTAATACAGTTGTAAAATATCATTTAAATCGTTTAGAAATTTTATTATTGTTTGTAGTTAACGTTCTAAATTTGAAGTTTCCACTTAATTTAAATAACGGATTTTTTCACAACTTTAAATTGAAAATAAATAAATAAAAATCATGACAATGGCCATGGGCTTTATTGAAAAGGTAATTTTATGTCATTTGTGTTTAAATACGATTTCAGGCCGTGGGCGTCGCGGCTGGTTCGTATTTTCAAATCACTTTTTCTAGCAATATTTTTTTCAATAAACAAAATTGTCAAATTTGGAATAAAGAAAATCCATGTGACATTATTAATATGCCGTTATATCCACAAACAGTGAGTTTGATGTACTGTATGGATTAGTGGAATCATTGACTAGTATTTCTACAAAGATGATGCCAGCGAGAAAGTTACAGTCTATGGAGAGCATCTTAGATCCATTATTACTGACTTTTTCGTTCCCCTATTGAATGTTATAAATGTTGAAGAACCTTGATTTCAACAAGACGGTGTGACATGCCATACAGCATTCGAGACAATCAATTTATTGCAGAAAACATTCGACGAGAGCATAATTTCGCGTAATGGCCTTGTGAATTGGCCTCCACGATCGTGTGATACTACACTTATGGATTATTTTCTGTGGGTATATGTGAAGTCGTTAGTGTATGCCATTGGACCACTTGGAAGACAGCATTCACTGCGCTGTTGCTAATTTACAACTCCAGCAAGCTCGACATCCAGATTGCGCTTTATTTGAGCCAGCCGCGATGCCTATATGCCTAACATCGTATTTAAACTCAAATGGTATAAAATTACCTTTTCAATAATGCTAAGGTCATGATTTTTATCTGTTTATTTTAATTTAAAGTTATTTACCTCAAAAAAACATCCGTTACTTTTAAGTAGACCTAAAAACAGTTCAACCCACCTAAATTTATTTTTTTGATTACCTTTACAACCCATATGAGATAAATGGCATTCATATAGAATTTACGGGTCAAAATTTATTTCAACGATGGGATTAATTAATTAAAGCAATTTTTAAATATATTGGATATGTATTAAATAAAATGCGGCCGAACAAAATAAATCATTAAACTTAAAACCGTCTGCTGCAGTCTATATTACATAATCTGGATTATGCCCCAGAATGTTGTTCATACTCTGTATCGGTATTGAATAAAATCAGTTCGATCTAGGTAGCGAGGATAAACTAAATTTTCAGTGAAAATTATGAGAAGTTTTGGAAAAATACTTTACTAAATGGAAATATAAAAATACTTTACTTTTACTTTTAAAAATACTTTACTAAATGAAGTAGCTGTTAATTTATATTCATAACTTCAAAGACAAGTTAATAATTTAAAGGTTAGATTTATTAAATATTCACGTTATGTCAATATAAGAAGCCTCATTGTAAATGATAACATCAGCAGTATAAAGGATGAAAAAAAAATTATTACACTTTTATTCACATAATGTTAGTCAGAGACTTTTTGACTGAAAGAGAAGTTTTTGAAGAAGAGAGTTTTTGACTGAATTTATATTAATTTATTACTAATGATAGAAGACTTCTTTTCTTTTCTTAATGCATTCAGTTTATCACTGAATTATTTAGTCAATGTTTAGCTAAGACATTGTTTAGTATATGCTTTTGTTTTGTTGGTGCATGACATATGGTTGTTGATAACATATTTCCATACATTTTTTAATTCATTATTTGGCAAGTTTTTATGATTTCGTTCCTAAAAAGGAACTCAATTATAAGATCACTGTCCTTCAAGTTTAGTATAATTTTTTTGTTCTTTAAATAATTTAAAAGAAGTGCTATATATCCTTAAAAATTTAAACTTCCAAATGTACCTAAACAAACTTTTTTATTTACTTATTTTATAATATATTTTTGACGTGGAAACGCCTATTTGCTCGTTAAGTATGTGATAACCGGTCGAATTTGTTGAGTTACAAAATATGTACTGATTGAAATCGCTAATAATTACGAGGATAATAATGCGTTAATAATGATTGACTCCAAATTGGATAGAACATATCTGTCCATGTTTGTCGTGCAATATTTGTTTTGCCTGTGACGTCATCGGATTAGTCTAATTCGTGCGCGTTATTGTTACGAATTAGTGCTGTCCATAGTTATAACTTAGTGCAGCGTAAAGTCGCGTTTAACTAGAATGTTGATTTGTGTGTCATTGTTAAGACCTTAAGGGCATTATTATGAAGCAACGTGATACAATAAAGATATAAAATGGCAAATCACAAAAAAACTTGAAGATGTCGTCTTATATAAATCGTAAATATGCTCGAAATTATAAAAAAACGCAGATCAGAGGAAAACTTGCATCAAATCTAAAATATCCAGCAAATGGGAAAGCTACGACAGCGCCAATAAAATAAAAAAACGACCCAAAGCTATTACGTAGATATCCCATGGGGTTATATGAATCATAAATATGCTCGGAATTATAGAAAACGTAAATAAGAGGAAAATTCATGTCAACAGGAATCCAAGAAACCTAAAAAGTCCAGGGCCAAATAGATGCGGGTTCTATGCAAATCTTGTCATCCTTGGGTATCAAGGCACGTACGTCAATGGAGGTTGTCTATTATGTTATTGAGCACAAAACCGTACGTGCAATCGAAACTCGATCTGCTACAACTCTGCTGGACTCCCAGTAGAGCTGTGGCGCATCGAGTCTCGGTAAAAGACGCACCGCAATCATTTCTATTAGACGCGGCAAACCCAAGTGTAAGCGAATACATTTTCCAGAGATAGTGGTAATTAAAATACATATTAATACGAAACACTTGTGGTAATAACATTACGACGTTTTTACGAAACATTTTACGGCGCCGACCCGAACTGCACCTTTCATTGTTTTTTTTTAAATAATGTGAAACAATGAATATAAAATGTATATTCTAAGTGGTGTTAAAAGATTTATGTTGGTAGAAAACGGTTGTCAAATATGTGTTTTTCAAACGTGTAGAGTTTAAAAAAATTGCAAATTTACATCTTTTCTTACCAAACTGATTAAATGAAACCATGAGTGTTTATAACCCTACACTCTATCGGACATCAAAATTAGAGACAACTCCATCATATGTCATACCAAATAATTCATACAAATTATTTTAACCTAATATCCTTACATTTTCAATTTAAAATACCATTTACATCAAAAGGTTATAACCATTACAAAAAGACTGTAACCATTACGTTAAAGGATTGTTATATTTCTGTTTGCGAAAAATTCATTAGTTCCGAGAATTTTATTCACGATATAAACGAATTACTAATTAATTAGACCTAAGAATGTTACAAATTTATTTGTTTACATTACATTTATACAATAAAAAAAACATATTAGAAACTAGTAACATGCTCTTCTAATATTTATGACCTAACATACTGAATTATAACAATTTAATTATTGTAGATTTTTCATGAAATGTATTTTTGTTCCCGATATTAGAAATAATTTAGTCTTTATCCATAAAAAGAAAAATTACTGATAGTTCTGAATGAAATTAATTTGAGAATAATTAAAACAAAACGCATATTATATATTTATCGGTATCTATATATATTCAGTATTATTTCAAATGCCATTGAAAAGCAAAAGATCGCAAGAGACGTTTGAAATAAATGGCATATAAATGTCGCTTTCCCTTTTTTATTTACTACTTAATATCTGCAATTTTCTGCAAGCAAACAAAATTTGCGCTGTGAAAGCATTTCACTTTAATAAATTTCCAAATATTTTACAATATAATTATCAACTGAAATAACCACCACTTTTTTTTAATAAAACAGAGTAAATAAACATTTAAAAATTATATGAAATTTTATGTGAGCATTAGCTTGTAAAAACACTTATGTGGAATCTTTTGCTGAAATACTAATAGAACTACAGTGTTTACTTAGTGAAAAAAGAATTCAATGAATTTATCGTTACGTTGGCGCTTTGCGAAACAATTTCGTTATTAATATATTTGAATGTGCTTGTCATTCAATCCCGAGTTGCAAATAAATTTAGCGTCATTGCTGCGTCGATGATGAAAATTATATAATATATGAATGAAACTGTTGAAAGAAGTAATTCCATTTGTATTGGATGTTTACCCTTTTCCAGAAATTTATTTTTAATTAATATATGTAATTATCTAAAGATTACTGCTCTTATTTAATATTATTAGATAAGAGCAGTAATGTGCTCTTATCTAATAATATTAGATAAGAGCAGTAATATTCTTAAAAATCTCTCTGAGATTACTGCTCTTATAAATAGCACTAGGCAGCTAATTACATTACTTATGAACGGATGCACGGTATTCCCCTTACAATATGTCCTAAATTGATGAATGAAATGAAATATGCTTAGAATGAAATGACAATAGGACTGAACTTAAGAGCAGAAAAAAGACAATAAGATATAATTTAGAAGAAAACTATTGACGGACTGTTATATCATCTGATTAAACTATGAGGAGCCTTGTAATAATTGTAAATTTTATTGAATAATATTTGTAAATTTTATTGCATAATATTGTAAATTTCTCTTGTTCTCAACCTCTAATTGAAAAATCGTCAGTGCTAGGAGCGCGGCAAATATTAGCAGGTCAATAGGTTTATGGGTCATTAAGACTATCACTGTACTGGATGATGAGAGTACAATGAAGCTTCACGCTACTTTATGCTATTGATGACCCAAAATAAGGGAAAATTTATATTTTGTAAAATTCTCTCTGAAACATGTAATAGAATAAACAAGGCAACGGAAAGTGCTAATTGTAAAGGTGAATTTCATGTAAATTAGAATTTTCTATGTAGATTTACATTATTAAGAATAAAATAAGAATGGAAAAAAGTGTACCAGGTATTTTGCATTTATTTTTATGAAATGATACAGCGCCATCTGGTTATTTCTAGTTAACATCTAATTTCTCTCCTAACAATATTCAAATCTAAATGTTTACTTTAGATCTAATTATTTAAGTCTCATGAAAAAAAATAAACACCTATTAATTAATTAGCAAGAGTTTCTCAAAAATTCACCTTTAAATAACACGTCCCTGTTGGGCAGCATTCGTAACTGCAAATTAAAATAATCATTGAGAGTTGTTTGTATGCATTATAAGCAACCAAAATAATTTTTCCACTGAAAAGCATCATTAAACTTAAAACGGAAGCACTATTTACATTAATATCTATTTACATAATTTCAATATATCACATAAATATTTTTTTAGTCGGGACAAAATTTGAATTTTTAATGAATTTACGAAAGCTACGAAACAGGAAATAGATGTTTCCTTTGAACTTTTGCTAGTACGGGATATCAGTTCAACGAAATACATATTACAGATTGTGGTATTAAGCGCAGACACGTAACTGATTTTTTTTTCTAATTGTTTGTTCCGCCTGCCTGCGCTTGATAATATCAGGTAAAAGGTGTTTTTAAAGTAATTGTTAAATATGTGTTATAATCAGTTGTCCTTTCTAAAATTTTAGTCTTTTAGACAAAGTATAAAGACATATTTTATTAATGAGTTTCATTCAAATTGCAGATCAATAAAATTTAGCACGTAACTTACGTTCATCAATAGTTATATTACGAATTATAAATAGCTAAATTGCAAACATGTCACCTTGTTCAATAATAAATATCTTGAATAATAAATATCTGTAATATATGAAATTCGAAAAAAAGGAGAATTGTGGAATTAACCTATAAGATTTGTTGAATGTATCATTCAAACTCATAATCTTACCCATATGCTCAAAACTATCATCATGTCTCCATAACGATCATTTTTTTATTGTTATAGTTAAATTGTTTGTCCCGAATACGCACTTATGAAAATTTCACGTCATATTTCGACGTAGGAAAATGTTAATACATCAAATAAAATTATTTTTGCACGGAAAATAAAATCCATTTTTTCTTTACGAATTGATTTAGATTCACATTAAAGCACGTGTTTCTGACTGCGTTAATTAAGACCTATGAAACGGTTTATCACATTTCTCATTGTTTAAGCATGTTTTCATTAGTATTTTATTCTAGATCTTTTTCTTCTGATGGAAATGTTAAAACGTTGAACACTTTTAACGAATCTTTAATTATAGATTAAATGTACATGATCCTACGGGTTTTCACAAGCATTTCGAATTGATTTTTCTAATAAGTGAAATTTTAAACATTATGTGTGAAATGCAAATATTTCATTACATATTATAATAAGCTCATACATTAGTATACATACATAAAAATATTTTTGCAGTTATGTTTATGTGGCATTAAGTTAAATAAACATTTAATGCAGACATTTCGCGCAATTTATGTAAATGATAGAATATACCCGTACAAGACCCACAACTTTGTTCGCCCTGTAAGGGGAAAATGATGTTGAAAAAGTTCTTGTGAAAAAATTTGAATTTAGAGTTAGAAATGGCTAAAGAGTTGGAGATGAACAGAATCTCAGAAATGATGCGAAGATAAAAAGTCTGTTCCCTGGTAACCTATTCTAGGTAACCCATACTAGCTACTAGCATGTCGCTGTGATGTGTTTTTTATACTTTCATCGCCATAACATAGGTTATGTGAAAGCGAAATTTCATAGAGATTGGTTTAGTAGTTGAAGTGTAAAATTAGAAGAAACTCACGAACAAACTCACTTTTTCCTTTATAATTTCAGAATTAAAAAGGATCCATAGATAAATACAATTAGAAAAAATAAATATTTTATTATATATATATATATATATATATATATATATATATATATATATATATATATACATATATATATATATATATATACATATATATATATATATATATATACATATACATATATATATATATATATATATATATATATATAATCTTGCTTATAAGTAGATGTGTGTACCTATTAGTTAAGAAGGTATATTTTCCAGTAAAATGCCCCTTTCTTTGTTTTAAATTACTTGGTTCAGTTAAAAGAGAATATCTTGCTTTGTGCTGATATATAAAATGACGCATATTTATTCGATATTATGTTGTCATCCACATTATCCTAATTTATTAATTAGTAGTACTTAACTCTGTTAGAGCATTGCATTCTATCAACTATGTTGGTAATTTTATCATACTGCATATATAAATGAGTTAAAGAAAAGATTAGTTATTTCAAGATCAACCTTATATTTGAAAAGTAAATATTCGAACAAGAAAATGACAAAAAAATGGTCTCATTTTTATAACTATTAGACAAAATTTTGTTAATATTTTTTAAAACGTCTATTAGCGGGATATAAATTAAAATCATTAAGTGTTTAAAATAAAGAGATATCAATTTTGAATGTCACATACGACGGAATGGGAGGGCTACCAGAAACGTCCCAAGCTCTCACTTTCCATCGTAGCTTCGATATGCTAATAAATAATGAAATATTTTCCAAAAAACAGAACATTATATAAAATAAATCTGCAGTGGATTTCACTCGCAGTACAACTGTGCTACGGACATAATTTGATGCAATTACAAGCAATAATTATAGTGACTACTTTTCAAATTGACGTATAATATCATTATCTTTTATAACCCAACGATCAATGTTTCAAATACGAGTGGTGCTTTTTTCTGCCTTCTTATTGATTCACTATATTTGATATATCAGTAGTTTTATATAATATACACATACATAAATATTGTATGTTTCTCAAACAGTTTTCCCACATTCCTTACTTAAACTTTCATAAAATATGTTGTAAAGTTTTTTTATATTTCCAGCATTGCGTTTGCTCTGCGCCTGCATTACTTTGTAAAACTTCGAACGTTTTTCATTTAACATTTTTAATCTTGAAAAAATATTAAATAAAACTTTGTTTGCGACATATGAAGCTTTTCAAAATATTAGGCTTCAAAAAGATACTACTTGTACCCCTCATCTCCTCTCTAATTTTACTACCATGGAACTTTGAAATAAAATTATTCTTATTGAGTTGCATCAACAATTTGAAAAGATATAGACATCTACGGAACGGCGTTTACCTAACCCGTTATATTTTATAAGCTTTTTATTACAATTTGACTTTTAGACGTATGTGTTTTATGGAAAGTTTTTATTTATGGTTGAAGCTTAAAGCAAAATTACAGTACCGAGTATTTTGGCATTACAAAAAACTGTCAACTGCATAACAAACTTATTTTGTACTAAATGTAAGTAACGAGATTAGAGAATAATTCAGAAGTCAAAAACTAAATATTTTTTACGACTGATCGTGAAGCATTTTGCGATGAAATTTGCTTTATGAACTACTAAAATGTGCTTTGAATACTGTGACAATACCACGTGTTAATGTAGATGAATGTAGTAATCAAGCTACTTAAATTGTCTTTATTTGATGAAAAATAAAAATAATTGGTGTATTTTTATTATAGCTACATTATTTCTAAGCAAATATTGTGTTTGTAAAGGAAATATATTCAGAAATTTAAAGAAATGCCAATTACGTGGAAAAACATGCACAAAGCAGGATTCCACAGTTATCTATACTATTTAAAACTGTTGATATAAGCTAACCAAATCAATTTCAAGAACTTTTAATAAAATATTAGTATTTGTTACATATTTTTTTTTAAATAGAAAAGGGACATATTACATTAAAAATATAAAGGGGACGCATTTCATTTAATAGTTCGAAAGTAGGTCTTAAAATTTAGAAATGCTAAATATTATTTTTAAAAAATCTGTCTAATGATATTTTACCAGGTGGAACGTACGGAAAAAAATGTTTCATCATCACTACATGTGCAGGAGTTTATAACTTTTTTTGGCTGTTGCTGGCAAAATATTAAAGACGGTAAAGCATCTGTTTCCAAAATTTCAAACACACAGGTCTGAAAATTCTAGAGTGAAACAATTAACAGATTACGGGACATTAAACGATCAAAAAAGTTCCGAAATCCCTGATTTTATGTTTTCACTGGACATAGATACTTCTTTTAACTTTAATAGATTCAATTGTGCTCAATATTATTATCAATTTTTATTTTTATTTTGCCACAAAACTGTTCAAAAATAAGTCTGTTTTTCATAATTTTATTATTTTTACTAACGGTTTATCAAACATACATTTAGTCTAAATTTTATATTTCTATTTAACTGTTATAAATAAAATCGTAACGAATTCTCAACACTAGAGTTTAGATTTTCATATTGGAACCTAAAGGATAACAATTGAACAAAATAATAATTGAGTTATTGTAAGTTTTTTATAATCATTGTATAATTACTTAGAACAAATAAGAAAATCGCATACATTTATATTTCTTATTAAATATATAGTAGTTTATTATTAGTTTGGAAACCTTATGATGTATTAAGAGGAATAACATACAGAGAAAAACGTTACCTAAAATGTACATTACTTATATGAATATTAATCTTGTTGAATTTTAAATAATCGTCTTTATTAAATTTTAGTATTAAAACTTGTTTTTGTAACCTTTTATTTTAAATATATTACGTGAAAAATTTATTGATACGTGTATATTTCTTACAAACTCAAACAACATTAAAATTATAACTATGCCCATTAGAGTAATAAAACACGAATACGAATCATTTCAACGACTTAAATTATTTTTTTAACGTACAAGAAATTAATTCTTCTCTAATTAATATAATGAAAAATTGTAGATATAAATGGGCTTTACCGATAGCGGAAAATTATAATGTAGTAATAAGAATAAACAGTTACGAAACATTTTTAAATTATATGGGTGTTATTCAATTAATATTGGGAAAGGTTATTTTTCCTTGGTCGTTTGTCAATAAAAGTAATTTTTCTGGTCTGTGCTGCAGCTAGCCTGGTTTAAAAAAAAGTTATAAAAAATTATTCTCTGTGAGAAAAAATAGCAACATGGACCAAAATTTTAGAAATCACATTGGAGGTCGCTTGCAACATGCGTCTTGCTGGATTCATTTTGTAAGATTTAATTACTGTAAGCGTTGAGATTATGGAGCTTTATGAATAAGTGTGTGTGTGTATATATTCATACATACATATATATGTAAGACGGCGAAATTGAAAGGCGAATACAGGGGCATCACCGATCGTGGTAGGAGAAAGTATTCTATCACTATATTTATTATATTCCAAACCAACGTAACTATGCGTTTATCAATTTAAATTCTATATTACGCGCTATTATATAAACAGCTAATTAAATGTTGAAGCAATAAATATGTCGGATAAAAGATGAATTCAAAACGAAACTCGTTCAAAAATACCAGAAGAAATTCTACTAATACTAGACTATGAAAAATCTGTCCTATGCTAGTGAAGATGCATATAAAGTCTGATACCAACTGATACCAAACCAAGTTCAGTAAGAATTCAAGAGGGATCAGCATCAACATCCTATACTGCTGGGCGAGGGACGATGTGATGTTTGTGAAGAAACTAATAACCTTTTAACATTTATTTTTAATCGTTTGTCGATAGTTTCAAAAGTAAATAAGGTAAACAGAATATCTTTCAATAATCAGTCAGTATCTTTCAATCTTTTGAAATATTTCACACCAGACACGCAATGTTTAAAAAGTATTTGTTTTTAAATTATGTATTAAAAAAAAACTATTACAACTAGCTTTTGCCAGATCTCTGCTCTCCGTGGAAATTGCGGTTTTGAACTTCAATGTTAAGATGACTTCTCCTATCGCAACCAAGTACCACTGCTGTCTTCATAGCTCGTCACCTCAACATCCACAATCATATTTTATATAAATATCTTCTATAAAAAATATTCTACACTTTGGCGAAAACTACACCAAAATCAATACAGTAGAATTAAATTTACAAACAGATAGAAAGTCATACCGACAGCAATTTCTTTTTATGTATATATATATATATATATATATATATATATATATATATATATATATATATATATATATATATGTGTGTGTGTGTGTCTGTGTGTGTGTGTGTGTGTGCGTGGGTGTGTGTGCGTGGGCGTGTGTATGTATGTATGTATATGTGTGTGTATATAATTTTAACCTCGTAATATTTTCCTAAAAAATTATTATATAAAACCATAAAACTGCATGATATGAACATTCTATTTTCTTGAGTAAGTAACCTTGTACACACGGTAATATAACTTTTGATATAACCTAAATTAACGTCGATCGATATAAGTTTAAATCTTAACTTGAAAATTTAAAACTTATTCAGTTAATTTTGAACTTATTCACGTCAGCGATATTTAGTAATTCAAATGTAAAACCGTACCTAGTTACCAATTCCATTTTAGCGAAAAGCTAAACACCGGCAATTTCTCGGAATTTTCATCTTTGTCCTTCTTACCATTTCTCATCAGTATTATATTGCTTTTAGTATATTTAATTAAAAATGGAACAGAACGTGTTCGTTTCTAGTTTATATTTACGTTTAGATTTTGAATTTCATCAATACATAAAAACACAGATAGAAAATTTTCTTTCATTTATTAGTTTAAAGTGAATGAAACAAAATCGGGAAAGAAAAATGTAGATCTTGCAAAAATGATGAGCGTTTTTTCGTTATGTTTTTTTTTAGTTTTTATTTCGATACTAGCTGTTCGTAAAATGTTATGTGGATAAAAAGAGATTATTACCACATTTTATTTTAGTCACTTTTATATAAATTAATTAATACGCCTTGGCTTTATTATCTGCATTTTCTAAAAATTAAATATATAATTTGTACTTTGAATATAGCACCTAATATAATAAAAAATTAGAACAATCTATCTACAATAATTAGCTGATTAAACTAAAGATTTTGGATTTTCGTCTTGCCTATACAAAGTTTAAATCATAACGAACACAGCAAACGTAGTTCCTTCATTTAAATAAACAGTGCTCTTATACGTTCTAAAAACATACATAGCATACAGATGTTGAAAGTTTCATGACAATTAGATAAGCTAGTTTAGTGCCAACTCTAAAAAACAAATCAAACTTTCCTCTTTATAACATAAATATGACGACATCGAAATGAAAAAATTATGTTTTATTCATCACTAGATTAAAATTTCCATTGTTACTCATAGTTGAGTTGAGGAAGGTGATGCTGGACTATTCTCTATTCGAAATATCAGCGTTTTAAAAGACATCCGTTCGGATTAATGGCGCTAAATGAATTGTACGGGAGAGAAAATGGCATGTCTATTTCTTTTCACTTAGTGCTAATAGAATAAGTTAGTGTTCAAGGTAGAATTTAAATAATTATCCCATTTTATCTAGCAATTACGAATAAAGTTTCATGGTTGAACATAGTCGGATATTTGAATAAAAAAACTGAATTTTATAGGTTCAAGTCACGAAAACTCTGTTCAAGTAGAGAATCGCTTATTATCCGTGACTTATTGGATATTCAATCGCAGTTGAAATAATATTATCATTTTTATAATATGTCAATAATTTTATAAGTATGTAATTGTTCTCTTAAAAAATATTAGTGTTTGACAAAGGATTTTGCATAAAAACATTTTGAACATAACTACAATTTACATTTGTTTCAATCATTCAGTAATGGGATATCGAAATTTCTTTGGTTACTTCAAATTTATATCACATCCATTAAAAAATTAAAAACCAATATTCACTGTAGAGTTTCAGTAAACGCTATATAATCAAAGATAAAGATAAAGCATTGATAACTTCACATTTTAGTATAAGACGTCTTCCGTAGAATTACGATCGTTTAAATTGTCTCTGCGTGGGGTGCTAGGTACAGACTTTTTAGAATGTTATTCGTTGATGCCATAAACCTTACATTTAAAATTTTGAAATATGCCCTAAGTATCTTTTAAATTTGTTTAATTATTACAACAGGGTATGTATGAGATATGTCCTGTAAACCTCTTCCGGATTAAATATCGAGGAAAAATTTATACATATTATAATATCGATTATAAGCGTTTAAAATGTTTACCATGGTTTGTATTCTTTACCATGATTTGTATTCATGTCCGAAATGTTAAATTGAATTCGTTTAAATTAAATGCTTATAATTAACCTTTAAATATATTTAAATATATTTTTTACTACATAAAATACGTTTAATCCTTTAGGTTTAAAAATATTTTTTAAATTTTTATTAGCTGTACAACGTGCGTGGGTCAAACGTCGTTCATAAGTATATTTTCATGTTAAAATTTATTTTAAGGGCGGTATATTTTAGAACGCAATAGCATTAAATTTTATAAACTGCAGTTTTATGTGATCTATCAAATTAACTTTACAACAGTTTTCTCAAAAAAGCAATTAATTTTATGTGTAAAATATTACGATCTATTATTAATTTCTAATTAAGTGAATTTCGTGTGACACAAAATAGAAAATAATAATTGATGCTAATTAATTTTTAGTCATAAACGCTGTGTGAAAGCGATGTATTTATCAAGGCTCGTATAAAGCACGTTCCGATTCAGAAGTATGTGAATGACAAGTACATTTGGAAACATAAGGTTTGAGATTGCTTTGACGGGTGTTTCGACGACAAGTGAGGCGGACGTTCATTGAATATTTACGTCATTAAACCTGAATAGTCTGCAATGTAGTGGATAGTTTTTTTAGTAAAGAAAAGACTTCGGATTTGTATTTTCAGCTGGTACATTTTACATTACATTTGTACATCGACAGTGCTTACTATTTCCATTGTAAACAGGATTATTTTTTTTGGTCGGCAATCGAGTTTTTCAACTAACTACACTTAACATTTTGCACAATATAGTTTTCTGTGGACATATTTTACACAATTAAATGAAACTACGTAATGTAGTATTATTTCTACTTTCTTTTAGAGCTCGACATATAAGTTGACTTATGTACTTCTGGAACGTCATAGTTTGTTGAAACATTAACCGGTTGAGAAGCTGTATTAGAATTGTCAACACCAAAATGTTATTTTTATTTGAAAATTCAAATTTATTCAATATATCAATAGAGTATTTTCTTGTAAAGGGAGTATGAAAAAGATTAATATAATTCATACAACAAGTTAATTAATGATGTGAGTAATGTTTTATATACCGGCGAAATCCATATCAGTTTCTCGGCTTTTATGGTATTTGATTGGTCCATTAAAAATGGAAAAAAAAAACTTACTGTTTTTATTTTTGAAAAGAAGGATATTATTAGTAATATAACGAGGTTTATCGGTGAAAAAATTCAAAGAAATGTTCATAGAAAATTATGTATTTTAATGTCTTTTAATTTTTAATAGCACTAGAAATGATAGTTTTACTATCATTTCTAGTGCCTTTATTGAGGTGTGAACATAAATCAGCTAAATCACGAAAGACAATAGTATTACATTCACATGTTTGCAAAAATAATCGTGATTTTCAGGAATTTTATTTATAACAGCCACGGAAATTTCGATAATTAAACTTTTAAATGTTATGCTTTTAATTTATTAAATTACGGTCAAACGTAAAACGATGTGATATTTGTGACGTGTTCGTTCTTTTTTAATCCGCAGCAAAACAATATTGTTATCTAAATTTTAGAAGTAATAAGAGGACTCCTCTAAAAAGTAGGACTGACATGCAGAAACGTAAGCATTTCATTATTATGACTTCTTTATAGAAGGCCATTTAGTATTTTAGTTAAGATATTATTTCGTCTTTCCTTATCCATGAAGAATAGCATCCTGAAATAAATTAATGTGCTAATAATTTAAAAAG